>JAEHOE010000181.1:0-200373 GCA_016858145.1 Edaphochlamys debaryana | reverse complement strand
GCGGCCTTGTGCGTTGGCGGGGGCTGGGCTTCTGCGGCACCGGCGGGCTGATGCGCGGCGTGTGCATCCTGGCCCTCTCGCCTCCGCTGGGCGCCTCCGTCAGCTCTTCGCGCGTGGCGGCGCACCAGGGCTCCGGCGGCCTTGTGCGTTGGCGGGGGCTGGGCTTCTGCGGCAACGGCGGGCTGATGCGCGGCGGCGTGTGCATCCTGGCCCTCTCGCCTCCGCTGGGCGCTCCGCTGGGCGCTTCGCGCGTGGCGGCGCACCAGGGCTCCCGGCGGCCTTGTGCGTTGGGGGGGGCTGGGCTTCTGCGGCACCGGCGGGCTGATGCGCGGCGTGTGCATCCTGGCCCTCTCGCCTCCGCTGGGCCCTCCGCTGGGCGCTTTCGCGCGTGGCGGCGCACCAGGGCTCCGGCGGCCTTGTGCGTTGGCGGGGGCTGGGCTTCTGCGGCACCGGCGGGTGATGCGCGGCGTGTGCATCCTGGCCCTCTCGCCTCCGCTGGGCGCCTCCGCTGGGCGCTTCGCGCGTGGCGGCGCACCAGGGCTCCCGGCGGCCTTGTGCGTTGGCGGGGCTGGGCTTCTGCGGCACCGGCGGGCTGATGCGCGGCGTGTGCATCCTGGCCCTCTCGCCTCCGCTGGGCGCCTCCGTGGGCGCTTCGCGCGTGGCGGCGCACCAGGGCTCCCGGCGGCCTTGTGCGTTGGCGGGGGCTGGGCTTCTGCGGCACCGGCGGGCTGATGCGCGGCGTGTGCATCCTGGCCCTCTCGCCTCCGCTGGGCGCCTCCGCTGGGCGCTTCGCGCGTGGCGGCGCACCAGGGCTCCCGGCGGCCTTGTGCGTTGGCGGGGGCTGGGCTTCTGCGGCACCGGCGGGCTGATGCGCGGCGTGTGCATCCTGGCCCTCTCGCCTCCGCTGGGCGCCTCCGCTGGGCTCTTCGCGCGTGGCGGCGCACCAGGGCTCCCGGCGGCCTTGTGCGTTGGCGGGGGCTGGGCTTCTGCGGCACCGGCGGGCTGATGCGCGGCGTGTGCATCCTGGCCCTCTCGCCTCCGCTGGGCGCCTCCGTCAGCTCTTCGCGCGTGGCGGCGCACCAGGGCTCGGCGGCCTTGTGCGTTGGCGGGGGCTGGGCTTCTGCGGCACCGGCGGGCTGATGCGCGGCGTGTGCATCCTGGCCCTCTCGCCTCCGCTGGGCGCCTCCGTGGGCGCTTCGCGCGTGGCGGCGCACCAGGGCTCCCGGCGGCCTTGTGCGTTGGCGGGGGCTGGGCTTCTGCGGCACCGGCGGGCTGATGCGCGGCGTGTGCATCCTGGCCCTCTCGCCTCCGCTGGGCGCCTCCGTGGGCGCTTCGCGCGTGGCGGCGCACCAGGGCTCCCGGCGGCCTTGTGCGTTGGCGGGGGCTGGGCTTCTGCGGCACCGGCGGGCTGATGCGCGGCGTGTGCATCCTGGCCCTCTCGCCTCCGCTGGGCGCCTCCGCTGGGCGCTTCGCGCGTGGCGGCGCACCAGGGCTCCCGGCGGCCTTGTGCGTTGGCGGGGGCTGGGCTTCTGCGGCACCGGCGGGCTGATGCGCGGCGTGTGCATCCTGGCCCTCTCGCCTCCGCTGGGCGCCTCCGTGGGCTCTTCGCGCGTGGCGGCGCACCAGGGCTCCCGGCGGCCTTGTGCGTTGGCGGGGGCTGGGCTTCTGCGGCACCGGCGGGCTGATGCGCGGCGTGTGCATCCTGGCCCTCTCGCCTCCGCTGGGCGCCTCCGCTGGGCGCTTCGCGCGTGGCGGCGCACACCAGGGCTCCCGGCGGCCTTGTGCGTGGCGCGGGGCGGCGCGCCTCCGCTGGGCGCTTCGCGCGCTGGCGGCGCACCAGGGCTCCCGGCGGCCTTGTGCGTTGGCGGGGGCTGGGCTTCTGCGGCACCGGCGGGCTGATGCGCGGCGTGTGCATCCTGGCCCTCTCGCCTCCGCTGGGCGCCTCCGTCAGGCGCTTCGCGCGTGGCGGCGCACCAGGGCTCCCGGCGGCCTTGTGCGTTGCGGGGGCTGGGCTTCTGCGGCACCGGCGGGCTGATGCGCGGCGTGTGCATCCTGGCCCTCTCGCCTCCGCTGGGCGCCTCCGCTGGGCGCTTCGCGCGTGGCGGCGCACCAGGGCTCCCGGCGGCCTTGTGCGTTGGCGGGGGCTGGGCTTCTGCGGCACCGGCGGCTGATGCGCGGCGTGTGCATCCTGCCCCTCTCGCCTCCGCTGGGCGCCTCCGTCAGCTCTTCGCGCGGTGGCGGCGCACCAGGGCTCCCGGCGGCCTTGTGCGTTGGCGGGGGCTGGGCTTCTGCGGCACCGGCGGGCTGATGCGCGGCGTGTGCATCCTGGCCCTCTCGCCTCCGCTGGGCGCCTCCGCTGGGCGCTTCGCGCGTGGCGGCGCACCAGGGGCTCCCGGCGGGCCTTGTGCGTGGCGGGGGCTGGGCTTCTGCGGCACCGGCGGGCTGATGCGCGGCGTGTGCATCCTGCCCCTCTCGCCTCCGCTGGGCGCCTCCGTCAGCTCTTCGCGCGTGGCGGCGCACCAGGGCTCCCGGCGGCCTTGTGCGTTGGCGGGGGCTGGGCTTCTGCGGCACCGGCGGGCTGATGCGCGGCGTGTGCATCCTGGCCCTCTCGCCTCCGCTGGGCGCCTCCGTCAGCTCTTCGCGCGTGGCGGCGCACCAGGGCTCCCGGCGGCCTTGTGCGTTGGCGGGGGCTGGGCTTCTGCGGCACCGGCGGGCTGATGCGCGGCGTGTGCATCCTGGCCCTCTCGCCTCCGCTGGGCGCCTCCGCTGGGCGCTTCGCGCGTGGCGGCGCACCAGGGCTCCCGGCGGCCTTGTGCGTTGGCGGGGGCTGGGCTTCTGCGGCACCGGCGGGCTGATGCGCGGCGTGTGCATCCTGGCCCTCTCGCCTCCGCTGGGCGCCTCCGCTGGGCGCTTCGCGCGTGGCGGCGCACCAGGGCTCCCGGCGGCCTTGTGCGTTGGCGGGGGCTGGGCTTCTGCGGCACCGGCGGGCTGATGCGCGGCGTGTGCATCCTGGCCCTCTCGCCTCCGCTGGGCGCCTCCGTCAGCTCTTCGCGCGTGGCGGCGCACCAGGGCTCCTGGCGGCCTTGTGCGTTGGCGGGGGCTGGGCTTCTGCGGCACCGGCGGGCTGATGCGCGGCGTGTGCATCCTGCCCTCTCGCCTCCGCTGGGCGCCTCCGCTGGGCGCTTCGCGCGTGGCGGCGCACCAGGGCTCCGGCGGCCTTGTGCGTTGGCGGGGGCTGGGCTTCTGCGGCACCGGCGGGCTGATGCGCGGCGTGTGCATCCTGGCCCTCTCGCCTCCGCTGGGCGCCTCCGTCAGCTCTTCGCGCGTGGCGGCGCACAGGGCTCCTGGCGGCCTTGTGCGTTGGCGGGGGCTGGGCTTCTGCGGCACCGGCGGGCTGATGCGCGGCGTGTGCATCCTGGCCCTCTCGCCTCCGCTGGGCGCCTCCGCTGGGCGCTTCGCGCGTGGCGGCGCACCAGGGCTCCCGGCGGCCTTGTGCGTTGGCGGGGGCTGGGCTTCTGCGGCACCGGCGGGCTGATGCGCGGCGTGTGCATCCTGCCCCTCTCGCCTCCGCTGGGCGCCTCCGTCAGCTCTTCGCGCGTGGCGGCGCACCAGGGCTCCCGGCGGCCTTGTGCGTTGGCGGGGGCTGGGCTTCTGCGGCACCGGCGGGCTGATGCGCGGCGTGTGCATCCTGGCCCTCTCGCCTCCGCTGGGCGCCTCCGTCAGCTCTTCGCGCGTGGCGGCGCACCAGGGCTCCCGGCGGCTTGTGCGTTGGCGGGGGCTGGGCTTCTGCGGCACCGGCGGGCTGATGCGCGGCGTGTGCATCCTGGCCCTCTCGCCTCCGCTGGGCGCCTCCGTCAGCTCTTCGCGCGTGGCGGCGCACCAGGGCTCCTGGCGGCCTTGTGCGTTGGCGGGGGCTGGGCTTCTGCGGCACCGGCGGGCTGATGCGCGGCGTGTGCATCCTGGCCCTCTCGCCTCCGCTGGGCGCCTCCGCTGGGCGCTTCGCGCGTGGCGGCGCACCAGGGCTCCCGGCGGCCTTGTGCGTTGGCGGGGGGCTGGGCTTCTGCGGCACCGGCGGGCTGATGCGCGGCGTGTGCATCCTGCCCCTCTCGCCTCCGCTGGGCGCCTCCGTCAGCTCTTCGCGCGTGGCGGCGCACCAGGGCTCCCGGCGGCCTTGTGCGTTGGCGGGGGCTGGGCTTCTGCGGCACCGGCGGGCTGATGCGCGGCGTGTGCATCCTGGCCCCTCTCGCCTCCGCTGGGCGCCTCCGTCAGCTCTTCGCGCGTGGCGGCGCACCAGGGCTCCCGGCGGCCTTGTGCGTTGGCGGGGGCTGGGCTTCTGCGGCACCGGCGGGCTGATGCGCGGCGTGTGCATCCTGGCCCTCTCGCCTCCGCTGGGCGCCTCCGCTGGGCGCTTCGCGCGTGGCGGCGCACCAGGGCTCCCGGCGGCCTTGTGCGTTGGCGGGGGCTGGGCTTCTGCGGCACCGGCGGGCTGATGCGCGGCGTGTGCATCCTGGCCCTCTCGCCTCCGCTGGGCGCCTCCGTCAGCTCTTCGCGCGTGGCGGCGCACCAGGGCTCCTGGCGGCCTTGTGCGTTGGCGGGGGGCTGGGCTTCTGCGGCACCGGCGGGCTGATGCGCGGCGTGTGCATCCTGGCCCTCTCGCCTCCGCTGGGCGCCTCCGCTGGGCGCTTCGCGCGTGGCGGCGCACCAGGGCTCCCGGCGGCCTTGTGCGTTGGCGGGGGCTGGGCTTCTGCGGCACCGGCGGGCTGATGCGCGGCGTGTGCATCCTGCCCCTCTCGCCTCCGCTGGGCGCCTCCGTCAGCTCTTCGCGCGTGGCGCGCACCAGGGCTCCCGGCGGCCTTGTGCGTTGGCGGGGGCTGGCTTCTGCGGCACCGGCGGGCTGATGCGCGGCGTGTGCATCCTGGCCCTCTCGCCTCCGCTGGGCGCCTCCGCTGGGCGCTTCGCGCGTGGCGGCGCACCAGGGCTCCCGGCGGCCTTGTGCGTTGGCGGGGGCTGGGCTTCTTCGGCACCGGCGGGCTGATGCGCGGCGTGTGCATCCTGGCCCTCTCGCCTCCGCTGGGCGCCTCCGTCAGCTCTTCGCGCGTGGCGGCGCACCAGGGCTCCCGGCGGCCTTGTGCGTTGGCGGGGGCTGGGCTTCTGCGGCACCGGCGGGCTGATGCGCGGCGTGTGCATCCTGGCCCTCTCGCCTCCGCTGGGCGCCTCGTCAGCTCTTCGCGCGTGGCGGCGCACCAGGGCTCCCGGCGGCCTTGTGCGTTGGCGGGGCTGGGCTTCTGCGGCACCGGCGGGCTGATGCGCGGTAGTGTGCATCCTGGCCCTCTCGCCTCCGCTGGGCGCCTCCGCTGGGCGCTTCGCGCGTGGCGGCGCACCAGGGCTCCCGGCGGCCTTGTGCGTTGGCGGGGGCTGGGCTTTCTGCGGCACCGGCGGGCTGATGCGCGGCGTGTGCATCCTGGCCCTCTCGCCTCCGCTGGGCGCCTCCGCTGGGCGCTTCGCGAGTGGCGGCGCACCAGGGCTCCCGGCGGCCTTGTGCGTTGGCGGGGGCTGGGCTTCTGCGGCACCGGCGGGCTGATGCGCGGCGTGTGCATCCTGGCCCTCTCGCCTCCGCTGGGCGCCTCCGTCAGCTCTTCGCGCGGTGGCGGCGCACCAGGGCTCCTGGCGGCCTTGTGCGTTGGCGGGGGCTGGGCTTCTGCGGCACCGGCGGGCTGATGCACGGCGTGTGCATCCTGGCCCTCTCGCCTCCGCTGGGCGCCTCCGCTGGGCGCTTCGCGCGTGGCGGCGCACCAGGGCTCCCGGCGGCCCTTGTGCGTTGGCGGGGGCTGGGCTTCTGCGGCACCGGCGGGCTGATGCGCGGCGTGTGCATCCTGCCCCTCTCGCCTCCGCTGGGCGCCTCCGTCAGCTCTTCGCGCGTGGCGGCGCACCAGGGCTCCCGGCGGCCTTGTGCGTTGGCGGGGGCTGGGCTTCTGCGGCACCGGCGGGCTGATGCGCGGCGTGTGCATCCTGGCCCTCTCGCCTCCGCTGGGCGCCTCCGCTGGGCGCTTCGCGCGTGGCGGCGCACCAGGGCTCCCGGCGGCCTTGTGCGTTGGCGGGGGCTGGGCTTCTGCGGCACCGGCGGGCTGATGCGCGGCGTGTGCATCCTGGCCCTCTCGCCTCCGCTGGGCGCCTCCGCTGGGCGCTTCGCGCGTGGCGGCGCACCAGGGCTCCCGGCGGCCTTGTGCGTTGGCGGGGGCTGGGCTTCTGCGGCACCGG
The DNA here is from genome assembly GCA_016858145.1 of Edaphochlamys debaryana. Classification (NCBI taxonomy): domain Eukaryota; kingdom Viridiplantae; phylum Chlorophyta; class Chlorophyceae; order Chlamydomonadales; genus Edaphochlamys; species Edaphochlamys debaryana. Next base: position 194,115 of record JAEHOE010000181.1, on the reverse strand, counting down.
CGGGCTGATGCGCGGCGTGTGCATCCTGGCCCTCTCGCCTCCGCTGGGCGCCTCCGCTGGGCGCTTCGCGCGTGGCGGCGCACCAGGGCTCCCGGCGGCCCTTGTGCGTTGGCGGGGGCTGGGCTTCTGCGGCACCGGCGGGCTGATGCGCGGCGTGTGCATCCTGGCCCTCTCGCCTCCGCTGGGCGCCTCCGTCAGCTCTTCGCGCGTGGCGGCGCACCAGGGCTCCTGGCGGCCTTGTGCGTTGGCGGGGGGCTGGGCTTCTGCGGCAACGGCGGGCTGATGCGCGGCGTGTGCATCTGGCCCCTCTCGCCTCCGCTGGGCGCCTCCGCTGGGCGCTTCGCGCGTGGCGGCGCACCAGGGCTCCCGGCGGCCTTGTGCGTTGGCGGGGGCTGGACGCCTCCGCTGGGCGCTTCGCGCGTGGCGGCGCACCAGGGCTCCCGGCGGCCTTGTGCGTTGGCGGGGGCTGGGCTTCTGCGGCACCGGCGGGCTGATGCGCGGCGTGTGCATCCTGGCCCTCTCGCCTCCGCTGGGCGCCTCCGCTGGGCGCTTCGCGCGTGGCGGCGCACCAGGGCTCCCGGCGGCCTTGTGCGTTGGCGGGGGCTGGGCTTCTGCGGCACCGGCGGGCTGATGCGCGGCGTGTGCATCCTGGCCCTCTCGCCTCCGCTGGGCGCCTCCGCTGGGCGCTTCGCGCGTGGCGGCGCACCAGGGCTCCCGGCGGCCTTGTGCGTTGGCGGGGGCTGGGCTTCTGCGGCACCGGCGGGCTGATGCGCGGCGTGTGCATCCTGGCCCTCTCGCCTCCGCTGGGCGCCTCCGCTGGGCGCTTCGCGCGTGGCGGCGCACCAGGGCTCCCGGCGGCCTTGTGCGTTGGCGGGGGCTGGGCTTCTGCGGCACCGGCGGGCTGATGCGCGGCGTGTGCATCCTGGCCCTCTCGCCTCCGCTGGGCGCCTCCGTCAGCTCTTCGCGCGTGGCGGCGCACCAGGGCTCCTGGCGGCCTTGTGCGTTGGCGGGGCTGGGCTTCTGCGGCACCGGCGGGCTGATGCGCGGCGTGTGCATCCTGGCCCTCTCGCCTCCGCTGGCGCCTCCGCTGGGCGCTTCGCGCGTGGCGGCGCACCAGGGCTCCCGGCGGCCTTGTGCGTTGGCGGGGGCTGGGCGCCTCCGCTGGGCGCTTCGCGCGTGGCGGCCGCACCAGGGCTCCCGGCGGCCTTGTGCGTTGCGGGGGCTGGGCTTCTGCGGCACCGGCGGGCTGATGCGCGGCGTGTGCATCATGGCCCTCTAGCCTCCGCTGGGCGCCTCCGCTGGGCGCTTCGCGCGTGGGCGGCGCACCAGGGCTCCCGGCGGCCTTGTGCGTTGGCGGGGGCTGGGCTTCTGCGGCACCGGCGGGCTGATGCGACGGCGTGTGCATCCTGCCCCTCTCGCCTCCGCTGGGCGCCTCCGTCAGCTCTTCGCGCGTGGCGGGCGCACCAGGGCTCCCGGCGGCCTTGTGCGTTGGCGGGGGCTGGGCTTCTGCGGCAACCGGGCGGGCTGATGCGCGGCGTGTGCATCCTGGCCCTCTCGCCTCCGCTGGGCGCCTCCGCTGGGCGCTTCGCGCGTGGCGGCGCACCAGGGCTCCCGGCGGCCTTGTGCGTTGGCGGGGGCTGGGCTTCTGCGGCACCGGCGGGCTGATGCGCGGCGTGTGCATCCTGCCCCTCTCGCCTCCGCTGGGCGCCTCCGCTGGGCGCTTCGCGCGTGGCGGCGCACCAGGGCTCCCGGCGGCCTTGTGCGTTGGCGGGGGCTGGGCTTCTGCGGCACCGGCGGGCTGATGCGCGGCCGTGTGCATCCTGGCCCTCTCGCCTCCGCTGGGCGCCTCCGCTGGGCGCTTCGCGCGTGGCGGCGCACCAGGGCTCCCGGCGGCCTTGTGCGTTGGCGGGGGCTGGGCTTCTGCGGCACCGGCGGGCTGATGCGCGGCGTGTGCATCCTGGCCCTCTCGCCTCCGCTGGGCGCCTCCGTCAGCTCTTCGCGCGTGGCGGCGCACCAGGGCTCCTGGCGGCCTTGTGCGTTGGCGGGGGCTGGGCTTCTGCGGCACCGGCGGGCTGATGCGCGGCGTGTGCATCCTGGCCCTCTCGCCTCCGCTGGGCGCCTCCGCTGGGCGCTTCGCGCGTGGCGGCGCACCAGGGCTCCCGGCGGCCTTGTGCGTTGGCGGGGGCTGGGCTTCTGCGGGCACCGGCAGGCTGATGCGCGGCGTGTGCATCCTGCCCCTCTCGCCTCCGCTGGGCGCCTCCGTCAGCTCTTCGCGCGTGGCGGCGCACCAGGGCTCCCGGCGGCCTTGTGCGTTGGCGGGGGCTGGGCTTCTGCGGCCACCGGCGGGCTGATGCGCGGCGTGTGCATCCTGGCCCCTCTCGCCTCCGCTGGGCGCCTCGCTGGGCGCTTCGCGCGTGGCGGCGCACCAGGGCTCCGGCGGCCTTGTGCGTTGGCGGGGGCTGGGCTTCTGCGGCACCGGCGGGCTGATGCGCGGCGTGTGCATCCTGGCCCTCTCGCCTCCGCTGGGCGCCTCCGCTGGGCGCTTCGCGCGTGGCGGCGCACCAGGGCTCCCGGCGGCCTTGTGCGTTGGCGGGGGCTGGGCTTCTGCGGCACCGGCGGGCTGATGCGCGGCGTGTGCATTCCTGGCCCTCTCGCTCCGCTGGGCGCCTCCGTCAGCTCTTCGCGCGTGGCGGCGCACCAGGGCTCCTGGCGGCCTTGTGCGTTGGCGGGGGGCTGGGGCTTCTGCGGCACCGGCGGGCTGATGGCGCGGCGTGTGCATCCTGGCCCTCTCGCCTCCGCTGGGCGCCTCCGCTGGGCGCTTCGCGCGTGGCGGCGCACCAGGGCTCCCGGCGGCCTTGTGCGTTGGCGGGGGCTGGGCGCCTCGCTGGGCGCTTCGCGCGTGGCGGCGCACCAGGGCTCCCGGCGGCCTTGTGCGTTGGCGGGGGATGGGCTTCTGCGGCCACGGCGGGCTGATGCGCGCGCGTGTGCATCCTGGCCCTCTAGCCTCCGCTGGGCGCCTCCGCTGGGCGCTTCGCGCGTGGCCGGCGCACCAGGGCTCCCGGCGGCCTTGTGCGTTGGCGGGGGCTGGGCTTCTGCGGCACCGGCGGGCTGATGCGCGGCGTGTGCATCCTGCCCCTCTCGCCTCCGCTGGGCGCCTCCGTCAGCTCTTCGCGCGTGGCGGCGCACCAGGGCTCCCGGCGGCCTTGTGCGTTGGCGGGGGCTGGGCTTCTGCGGCACCGGCGGGCTGATGCGCGGCGTGTGCATCCTGGCCCTCTCGCCTCCGCTGGGCGCCTCCGCTGGGCGCTTCGCGCGTGGCGGCCGCACCAGGGCTCCCGGCGGCCTTGTGCGTTGGCGGGGGCTGGGCTTCTGCGGCACCGGCGGGCTGATGCGCGGCGTGTGCATCCTGCCCCTCTCGCCTCCGATGGGCGCCTCCGCTGGCGCTTCGCGCGTGGCGGCGCACCAGGGCTCCCGGCGGCCTTGTGCGTTGGCGGGGGCTGGGCTTCTGCGGCAACCGGCGGGCTGATGCGCGGCGTGTGCATCCTGGCCCTCTCGCCTCCGCTGGGCGCCTCCGCTGGGCGCTTCGCGCGTGGCGGCGCACCAGGGCTCCCGGCGGCCTTGTGCGTTGGCGGGGGCTGGGCTTCTGCGGCACCGGCGGGCTGATGCGCGGCGTGTGCATCCTGGCCCTCTCGCCTCCGCTGGGCGCCTCCGTCAGCTCTTCGCGCGTGGCGGCGCACCAGGGCTCCTGGCGGCCTTGTGCGTTGGCGGGGGCTGGGCTTCTGCGGCACCGGCGGGCTGATGCGCGGCGTGTGCATCCTGGCCCTCTCGCCTCCGCTGGGCGCCTCCGCTGGGCGCTTCGCGCGTGGCGGCGCACCAGGGCTCCCGGCGGCCTTGTGCGTTGGCGGGGCTGGGCTTCTGCGGCACCGGCAGGCTGATGCGCGGCGTGTGCATCCTGCCCCTCTCGCCTCCGCTGGGGCGCCTCCGTCAGCTCTTCGCGCGTGGCGGCGCACCAGGGCTCCCGGCGGCCTTGTGCGTTGGCGGGGGCTGGGCTTCTGCGGCACCGGCGGGCTGATGGCGCGGCGTGTGCATCCTGGCCCCTCTCGCCTCCGCTGGGCGCCTCCGTCAGCTCTTCGCGCTGTGGCGGCGCACCAGGGCTCCCGGCGGCCTTGTGCGTTGGCGGGGGCTGGGCTTTCTGCGGCACCGGCGGGCTGATGCGCGGCGTGTGCATCCTGGCCCTCTCGCCTCCGCTGGGCGCCTCCGTCAGCTCTTCGCGCGTGGCGGCGCACCAGGGCTCCCGGCGGCCTTGTGCGTTGGCGGGGGCTGGGCTTCTGCGGCACCGGCGGGCTGATGCGCGGCGTGTGCATCCTGGCCCTCTCGCCTCCGCTGGGCGCCTCCGCTGGGCGCTTCGCGCGTGGCGGCGCACCAGGGCTCCCGGCGGCCTTGTGCGTTGGCGGGGGCTGGGCTTCTGCGGCACCGGCGGGCTGATGCGCGGCGTGTGCATCCTGGCCCTCTCGCCTCCGCTGGGCGCCTCCGTCAGCTCTTCGCGCGTGGCGGCGCACCAGGGCTCCTGGCGGCCTTGTGCGTTGGCGGGGGCTGGGCTTCTGCGGCACCGGCGGGCTGATGCGCGGCGTGTGCATCCTGGCCCTCTCGCCTCCGCTGGGCGCCTCCGCTGGGCGCTTCGCGCGTGGCGGCGCACCAGGGCTCCCGGCGGCCTTGTGCGTTGGCGGGGGCTGGGCTTCTGCGGCACCGGCGGGCTGATGCGCGGCGTGTGCATCCTGCCCCTCTCGCCTCCGCTGGGCGCCTCCGTCAGCTCTTCGCGCGTGGCGGCGCACCAGGGCTCCCGGCGGCCTTGTGCGTTGGCGGGGGCTGGGCTTCTGCGGCACCGGCGGGCTGATGCGCGGCGTGTGCATCCTGGCCCTCTCGCCTCCGCTGGGCGCCTCCGCTGGGCGCTTCGCGCGTGGCGGCGCACCAGGGCTCCCGGCGGGCCTTGTGCGTTGGCGGGGGCTGGGCTTCTGCGGCACCGGCGGGCTGATGCGCGGCGTGTGCATCCTGGCCCTCTCGCCTCCGCTGGGCGCCTCCGCTGGGCGCTTTGCGCGTGGCGGCGCACCAGGGCTCCCGGCGGCCTTGTGCGTTGGCGGGGGCTGGGCTTCTGCGGCACCGGCGGGCTGATGCGCGGCGTGTGCATCCTGGCCCTCTCGCCTCCGCTGGGCGCCTCCGCTGGGCGCTTCGCGCGTGGCGGCGCACCAGGGCTCCCGGCGGCCTTGTGCGTTGGCGGGGGCTGGGCTTCTGCGGCACCGGCGGGCTGATGCGCGGCGTGTGCATCCTGGCCCTCTCGCCTCCGCTGGGCGCCTCCGTCAGCTCTTCGCGCGTGGCGGCGCACCAGGGCTCCCTGGCGGCCTTGTGCGTTGGCGGGGGCTGGGCTTCTGCGGCACCGGCGGGCTGATGCGCGGCGTGTGCATCCTGGCCCTCTCGCCTCCGCTGGGCGCCTCCGCTGGGCGCTTCGCGCGTGGCGGCGCACCAGGGCTCCCGGCGGCCTTGTGCGTTGGCGGGGGGCTGGCTTCTGCGGCACCGGGCAGGCTGATGCGCGGCGTGTGCATCCTGCCCCTCTCGCCTCCGCTGGGCGCCTCCGTCAGCTCTTCGCGCGTGGCGGCGCACCAGGGCTCCCGGCGGCCTTGTGCGTTGGCGGGGGCTGGGCTTCTGCGGCACCGGCGGGCTGATGCGCGGCGTGTGCATCCTGGCCCTCTCGCCTCCGCTGGGCGCCTCCGTCAGCTCTTCGCGCGTGGCGGACGCACCAGGGCTCCGGCGGCCTTGTGCGTTGGCGGGGGGCTGGGCTTCTGCGGCCACCGGCGGGCTGATGCGCGGCGTGTGCATCCTGGCCCTCTCGCCTCCGCTGGGCGCCTCCGCTGGGCGCTTCGCGCGTGGCGGCGCACCAGGGCTCCCGGCGGCCTTGTGCGTTGGCGGGGGGCTGGGCTTCTGCGGCACCGGCGGGCTGATGCGCGGCGGTGTGCATCCTGGCCCTCTCGCCTCCGCTGGGCGGCCTCCGCTGGGCGCTTCACGCGTGGCGGCGCACCAGGGCTCCCGGCGGCCTTGTGCGTTGGCGGGGCTGGGCTTCTGCGGCAACCGGCGGGGCTGATGCGCGGCGTGTGCATCCTGGCCCTCTCGCCTCCGCTGGGCGCCTCCGTCAGCTCTTCGCGCGTGGCGGCGCACCAGGGCTCCCTGGCGGCCTTGTGCGTTGAGCGGGGGCTGGGCTTCTGCGGCACCGGCGGGCTGATGCGCGGCGTGTGCATCCTGGCCCTCTCGCCTCCGCTGGGCGCCTCCGCTGGGCGCTTCGCGCGTGGCGGCGCACCAGGGCTCCCGGCGGCCTTGTGCGTTGGCGGGGCTGGGCTTCTGCGGCACCGGCGGGCTGATGCGCGGCGTGTGCATCCTGCCCCTCTCGCCTCCGCTGGGCGCCTCCGTCAGCTCTTCGCGCGTTGGCGGCGCACCAGGGCTCCCCGGCGGCCTTGTGCGTTGGCGGGGGCTGGGCTTCTGCGGCACCGGCGGGCTGATGCGCGGCGTGTGCATCCTGGCCCTCTCGCCTCCGCTGGGCGCCTCCGCTGGGCGCTTCGCGCGTGGCGGCGCACCAGGGCTCCCGGCGGCCTTGTGCGTTGGCGGGGGCTGGGCTTCTGCGGCACCGGCGGGCTGATGCGCGGCGTGTGCATCCTGGCCCTCTCGCCTCCGCTGGGCGCCTCCGCTGGGCGCTTTGCGCGTGGCGGCGCACCAGGGCTCCGGCGGCCTTGTGCGTTGGCGGGGGGCTGGGCTTCTGCGGCACCGGCGGGCTGATGCGCGGCGTGTGCATCCTGGCCCTCTCGCCTCCGCTGGGCGCCTCCGCTGGGCGCTTCGCGCGTGGCGGCGCACCAGGGCTCCCGGCGGCCTTGTGCGTTGGCGGGGGCTGGGCTTCTGCGGCACCGGCGGGCTGATTGCGCGGCGTGTGCATCCTGGCCCTCTCGCCTCCGCTGGGCGCCTCCGTCAGCTCTTCGCGCGTGGCGGCGCACCAGGGCTCCTGGCGGCCTTGTGCGTTGGCGGGGGCTGGGCTTCTGCGGCACCGGCGGGCTGATGCGCGGCGTGTGCATCCTGGCCCTCTCGCCTCCGCTGGGCGCCTCCGCTGGGCGCTTCGCGCGTTGGCGGCCGCACCAGGGCTCCCCGGCGGCCTTGTGCGTTGGCGGGGGCTGGGCGCCTCCGCTGGGCGCTTCGCGCGTGGCGGCGCACCAGGGCTCCCGGCGGCCTTGTGCGTTGGCGGGGGCTGGGCTTCTGCGGCACCGGCGGGCTGATGCGCGGGCGTGTGCATCCTGGCCCTCTAGCCTCCGCTGGGCGCCTCCGCTGGGCGCTTCGCGCGTGGCGGCGCACCAGGGCTCCCGGCGGCCTTGTGCGTTGGCGGGGGCTGGGCTTCTGCGGCACCGGCGGGCTGATGCGCGGCGTGTGCATCCTGGCCCTCTCGCCTCCGCTGGGCGCCTCCGCTGGGCGCTTCGCGCGTGGCGGCGCACCAGGGCTCCCGGCGGCCTTGTGCGTTGGCGGGGGCTGGGCTTCTGCGGCAACCGGCGGGCTGATGCGCGGCGTGTGCATCCTGCCCCTCTCGCCTCCGCTGGGCGCCTCCGCTGGGCGCTTCGCGCGTGGCGGCGCACCAGGGCTCCCGGCGGCCTTGTGCGTTGGCGGGGGCTGGGCTTCTGCGGCAACCGGCGGGCTGATGCGCGGCGTGTGCATCCTGGCCCTCTCGCCTCCGCTGGGCGCCTCCGCTGGGCGCTTCGCGCGTGGCGGCGCACCAGGGCTCCCGGCGGCCTTGTGCGTTGGCGGGGGCTGGGCTTCTGCGGCACCGGCGGGCTGATGCGCGGCGTGTGCATCCTGGCCCTCTCGCCTCCGCTGGGCGCCTCCGTCAGCTCTTCGCGCGTGGCGGCGCACCAGGGCTCCTGGCGGCCTTGTGCGTTGGCGGGGGCTGGGCTTCTGCGGCACCGGCGGGCTGATGCGCGGCGTGTGCATCCTGGCCCTCTCGCCTCCGCTGGGCGCCTCCGCTGGGCGCTTCGCGCGTGGCGGCGCACCAGGGCTCCCGGCGGCCTTGTGCGTTGGCGGGGCTGGGGCGCCTCCGCTGGGCGCTTCGCGCGTGGCGGCGCACCAGGGCTCCCCGGCGGCCTTGTGCGTTGGCGGGGGCTGGGCTTCTGCGGCACCGGCGGGCTGATGCGCGGCGTGTGCATCCTGGCCCTCTAGCCTCCGCTGGGCGCCTCCGCTGGGCGCTTCACGCGTGGCGGCGCACCAGGGCTCCCGGCGGCCTTGTGCGTTGGCGGGGGCTGGGCTTCTGCGGCACCGGCGGGCTGATGCGCGGCGTGTGCATCCTGGCCCTCTCGCCTCCGCTGGGCGCCTCCGCTGGGCGCTTCGCGCGTGGCGGGCGCACCAGGGCTCCCGGCGGCCTTGTGCGTTGGCGGGGGCTGGGCTTCTGCGGCACCGGCGGGCTGATGCGCGGCGTGTGCATCCTGGCCCTCTCGCCTCCGCTGGGCGCCTCCGCTGGGCGCTTCGCGCGTGGCGGCGCACCAGGGCTCCCGGCGGCCTTGTGCGTTGGCGGGGGCTGGGCTTCTGCGGCACCGGCGGGCTGATGCGCGGCGTGTGCATCCTGCCCCTCTCGCCTCCGCTGGGCGCCTCCGCTGGGCGCTTCGCGCGTGGCGGCGCACCAGGGCTCCCGGCGGCCTTGTGCGTTGGCGGGGGCTGGGCTTCTGCGGCACCGGCGGGCTGATGCGCGGCGTGTGCATCCTGGCCCTCTCGCCTCCGCTGGGCGCCTCCGCTGGGCGCTTCGCGCGTGGCGGCGCACCAGGGCTCCCGGCGGCCTTGTGCGTTGGCGGGGGCTGGCTTCTGCGGCACCGGCGGGCTGATGCGCGGCGTGTGCATCCTGGCCCTCTAGCCTCCGCTGGGCGCCTCCGCTGGGCGCTTCACGCGTGGCGGCGCACCAGGGCTCCCGGCGGCCTTGTGCGTTGGCGGGGGCTGGGCTTCTGCGGCACCGGCGGGCTGATGCGCCGGCGTGTGCATCCTGGCCCTCTCGCCTCCGCTGGGCGCCTCCGCTGGGCGCTTCGCGCGTGGCGGCGCACCAGGGCTCCCGGCGGCCTTGTGCGTTGGCGGGGGCTGGGCTTCTGCGGCACCGGCGGGCTGATGCGCGGCGTGTGCATCCTGGCCCTCTCGCCTCCGCTGGGCGCCTCCGCTGGGCGCTTCGCGCGTGGCGGCGCACCAGGGCTCCCGGCGGCCTTGTGCGTTGGCGGGGGCTGGGCTTCTGCGGCACCGGCGGGCTGATGCGCGGCGTGTGCATCCTGGCCCTCTCGCCTCCGCTGGGCGCCTCCGCTGGGCGCTTCACGCGTGGCGGCGCACCAGGGCTCCCGGCGGCCTTGTGCGTTGGCGGGGGCTGGGCTTCTGCGGCACCGGCGGGCTGATGCGCGGCGTGTGCATCCTGCCCCTCTCGCCTCCGCTGGGCGCCTCCGCTGGGCGGTCGGGGTTTCTGGAATGAAGGGGGGTCGTGAAGTAGCACTCACCTTAGCGGGGCTAAGAGGGGTGAACCCGACTAGTTGGGTTTGGTGGGAGCAGTGCGCGCACACATTTACTGACAAGTACTTATGCAATGGCAAGGATACTGGCAGTGGGTTTTCAGCGGAAGTTCATGCCTGTTTCATGCCATCGTGTCATGTTTGCGTGTGAGCATGGTTAGCCAGCCCATTTCAAACCCGACCTGAGCTGGGCCGCAGTCAGGGCTTGCCCCCATTCTGATGGCGGGACTTGGGGTGGGGGGTGGGGCTTGCATGTCAGGTGGCGGGAGTTTCTCTCATTTTACACAGATGTAGAGAGTGTCACGGCGGGGAATGAGGTATGCTCTGCCAGCAGCTAACCACAAGGGTCAGAGACCCCATTTGCGCGGCCCAGTACAATCCATCGATCCCCAAATTCTGGGGCTGCTAGCCTGTAACCGCACAAGCCCCTGGCGGCAGCATGCGCGTGTGGCTTACGCACCTGGCTTGATGTTGCCATGGCCGTGAGGCGGTGTTGCTATCATAGCGACAGAGAGACAGGCCGCGTTCACATGGAGACATGTTGGCACGAACAGCACTCCGGTACCATAGATCAGGCGGGCTTCAGGGAACACCTGGGGGACGCCTTTGGTTGGTGGCGTGTGTGCCCGGGACCTAATACCAGTAGCGCGGGGGCACTTGACACCAGCCCTCCAGCGTCTTTCTTGCTCGCCACTAGCGCGGGGACCCTAGCCCCTTCATGCCAACATGTCTCCCGGTCCTGACCCCCGCCCGAAACCTTCTGGCCATGGGAGTAGCAGCGTCGGCGCTCGGCGGTCCGCAAACGGAGCGGCGACAGCCGGCGAGAGGGCGCCCCGATGCCTCAACGCCGTTCAGTCCGTTCAGTCCGCATCCTGATTCTACGCTGGGGCCGTCTTGTTGAGCTTATCTTGCAGCGGCCCCACTGCGTTAAGCTGCCAGCCGTTCTCAGTCAGCCGCTGGCGCCGTGCTGCTGCGGGATGGGCGCGTGGGGCTGCGTGGGGGCAGCGGGCGGCATGCCGGGCTGCTGCGCCTTAGCGTACCGCCGCTGGCCCTCGGGCCCAGCGCCGTACGTGCCGACGGCGGCTACGCCCTGCCCCTGCCCCTGCCCGCCGTAGCCCCCGCCGCCACCGCCGCCACCCCCGCCGCTGGTGCCGTGCTGCTGCGGGATGGGCGCGTGGGGCTGCGTGGGGACAGCGGGCGGCATGCCGGGCTGCTGCGCCTTAGCGTACCGCCGCTGGCCCTTGGGCCCAGCGCCGTAGGTGCCGACGGCGGCTACGCCCTGCCCCTGCCCCTGCCCGCCGTAGCCCCCGCCCCCACCGCCGCCACCCCCGCCGCTGGTGCCGTGCTGCTGCGGGATGGGCGCGTGGGGCTGCGTGGGGACAGCGGGCGGCATGCCGGGCTGCTGCGCCTGAGCGTACTGCCGCTGGCCCTCGGGCCCAGCGCCGTACGTGTCGACGGCGGCTACGCCCTGCCCCTGCCCCTGCCCGCCGTAGCCCCCGCCGCCACCGCCGCCGCCCCCACTGCTGGTGCCGTGCTGTCTCGGGATGGGCGCGTGGGGCACGCCGGGCGGCAGGCCGTGGGGCCCGGCGGCGTAGGGGCCGCGGTCGATCCCGCTCGGCCCCTGCACGCCGGGACGGGGCCCAGCGGCTGATGCAGGCGGGGCTTCGTCGCCCCGTTCACCCTGGAAGAGGCGTAAGGAGTCCGGGCTCGCTGGACCTGCAACATTGTGCGTGCAAGCATGTGAGACGGTTGCGTAGCTTGGGTACGTGGATAGAGCGAAGCAGGGACGCCAGGGACACTCACCTAATGGAGTGGGTGCGCGTGGCAGCGCACTGGAGTCCTGGTAAGCATCGGCCACGGCAGTGTCCGCCTCGAGACCCGCTTCCACGCCACGGAAATACTCCTTGACCCTGCGCTGCGCCCGCCGCATATCAAAGCGGCATGTAGGCAACGCCTCCGCCTTCCTTTTGAGGCTATCCATGAAGCTGCACGCCTCCTTAAGGCTCAGGTCCCTGCAGCCAGGACGGGTAGACGGGAAGACAATGACTATCAATAACAATGATGATCATGACAAGGTCTGCTAGTAGATTTGAGGTGAGCGCACCTGTTCAGCGCTTGGACTAGGTCTGAAGGCACCTTGCCAATGACGGCACGGACTTCACTGTCCACGGCCGATCCCATCACACAGCCCCGCTCGATGACGCCAAGGTGGAGGCGCCCCGAGAATAACGTAGGCAGCACGATCATCAGCTCGCGCAGGACGTCCTCCTCTGAGTAGTGGTGGTCGGGTAGCGGGAGCGCCTCCTAAAGAGGGGGGGGGGCGCGGGAGCACAGGGGTGGGGGCCGGAGGATGCCTGCCATCCAAGATGCGGGGGGGGGGGGCGAGAAGGGGGCTTCGATGCTGTATGTTCAAGGCAAGGCCCTACCGTCAGGCGCATGACCACACGCTCTAGAAGGGTTGCCCGCGAGATGGTGAGCTGCTCCCCTTTCGCATCCGCAAAATGGAATGAATTATTCTGTTGCAGGAGCGCAAGGAAGCCACCACTCCCTGCTGCAGCGCGCAGGTGATGGCGAACGAGAGGTGCCCTGTGCGCGGCCGGTATCCTCGACAGAGTTTGCTCTCCGAAGTGCGTCATGGCAGTGCAGCTGCCGTTCTGCCATTAAACAGATGCCAGTTTTTGCAAGCTAGCGTCAAAGGCCTTGATGAAGTGCACAGTGCGGCCAGAGCAGCAGTAACACCGGTAGGGAGTAAGGCGGTGTGCTACTGAGTGAGCAAAAAGCGAGCAAAGCCGAGTGGCTGCGTTGATCTACAAGTCTACAGTAAATGCAGGTTGATGTTGGCAGGTAGGAGGGGGCGAGTGCGGTTCGTACTGTGCGCAACGAGCGCAGCCGTCGCATGCAAGCGTTGACTCCCCGTCCACGCGGTCATCACCCGCCCACCCAGCCCGGCGGGAATGGTGTTGAGAAACACCATTGAGTTGCTTCAAGAATACGTCGCGCGGTCGCCGGACCGAAGCGCGCCCAGGGCCGCGCTTGCCAGATGCAATGCTTGCACGGCTGCGACTTTCGTGCAGAGGCAGCACGCAGGACCAGGTAATGCACGCGCGTAGCAACTCAATCGCGGCAGTCTCGACAGGTCCTGGCATCGTGCGTGCGGGAACCGTCGCGACAAACGGAACACCAGGAGCGCATAGTGGCCGGCTTTGTACGCAACGACCAATGTTGTGGCTGTACAGCAGAGCTCGCGTGCATCCTGCTATTGCGGGGATAGCTGCGCGTTGGTGTGGGTACCCGGCATGGCGGGATGGGCGGTGCGGGCCCGGGCTGTTGGCTTGCGCTCGCGCGGACTGAGGTTCTACATCTATTGCGGGTATGGGCTGTGCGCGGCCACGGGGGCGGTTGGCGGGCTGCCGCAAACGCGGTCTGCCCCCAATAGAGGTATCGCCGCAGGCGCTGCGATCGCGGGTCGCGGGTCGCGCGGGTCGGTGCTGCTTGCGGGTGTCCAATTGCGTGCTGTGGGTATCCCGCTATTGAGGGTATTCCTCATACCTGCATTGTGCGGACGCCTGACCGGGAGACCTAGCTGCAGACCTTATCTCCCTGACCGAACCGCTCAGCTTCCGCCTGTCGTCGCTCGTTTATCTGCTTGCGGCCTGCCTTACTTTTCCACAACTTACAGACTTCTCTATTGTGAGTGGACGCCGCACGACAGCTTCGTCGCACTCTGTTGCTTTTTGCGCGTCGGGAGCTGCGCGCGCCTACATTGTTGCCATTGGTGAGGGTCATTCCTTCCATGCGGGGCGGGGTCGCGCGGTGTCGGCCGCCTGCGTCAGGACATGCACTGAATGCCGCATCGGTCGTCGGGGCTTGCTGGGTACCGGGCGCTCGCGGACCGGACACGTACCGTACGGCAGCTCCTCCGGACCCCCCTCGCGGACCGGGGGCAAACACACCGGAGTGCACCGGGAAAGGCCGTCCCCTCGACCGGGAAGGTGCACTTGTAGCTTCCCTGAATGCGCTCGCGCGCTTCGGGGGTCGCCAGCGGGCTCTTTGGGCCCGCCGATGTGCAATGGTGGCGTGTCGGTGGCGTGACCGAGCCAGCGAGGGGAGCTCCACCCTCCAGGTATAAGGCAGAGCCGGCACGTTGCGGTATGCGGCAGTGTGGGCTTGCGAGCGCCTACTCCGCGACGACATGTTGGACATGTTGGGGTGTCGCGCGGCCCCGTTTGGCTACAAGCGGCTTGTGCAGTTGAGACTGTATGTTGCTGAGTTTCCAATGCAGCTTTGTCGGCCAACGGGTGCGGTGTGGGTGCGCGAGGAGCTTGCGCGACCGCGACTTCGGTGCCAGCAAAGCTGGCCGAACGCAGTCCTGCTTCTTGCACAGGCCAACGAAACAGATCAATAGCTACTCGTTGCTGCATTCAGACGCGGAAAAGAGCGCGAGCGTGAAGAGCGGCCTTTGGCGGACCGGGACGAGGTACGGCCGGTCCGCCGCCCGGTCCGCCATACTTGCTGGGTACGTCGGAATGCCTCGGGTCGGAACGCAGCACGACAGGTCGCATTCTGTCGCTTTTTCCAAAGAGTGAAGATTTTTTCACTCGTACCAGTTTTGTCACTTGAGCGGGGCAGCTTTCAACCCTCGGGAGGGTCCCTTGTTCCTTGGCGGGGGTGGTAAAATCGTTGGAAGTTCTACAGTCGTTGACGCGCTCACGGGCCCCCGCCGCCAGGCAGCGCCGTAGTGTAGAAGCAGAGTGCCGTCTTAACCAAGTTGCAGAAAGCAGGGGCCGCGGGAGGCCCTAGCGAGTGACGCGGCCGCGGCGTTTGAGGACCGCCGACGCGGCGTCCACCGCAGCCAAAGCGCCTGCGACTTGCCGCGCGTGCCTCGCATGCTGGATTAGGCGCGTTGCCTACATAATGCGCCTCGTCGCGTGGTGCGTCGCGTGGTGCGCCATGCGGCCACGCGGCCACGCGGCCTCCCCCCGCAGCCCCCTGCGCCGCCCGCGACCCACCGGCGACCCACCGGGCATGCATGCCCACCCCCAAAAAAGAGGGGCAAGCCCTGACTGCTGCGCAGCTCAGTGGTTTTGCATTGGCCTAAGAAATGCGATGCCACGACTCCGCGGCGCTACGCCCCGTTGTTTATAGTAGCCCTCGTCCCACCTCCCGCCCTTCCCCCACGCCTAGAGCCACGCTCACACCACGCCAGCCGAGACATCTCCCCCGACCCCCGGGAACCGCACCACATACCGCCTGGCATCGGATCTGCCCTGCCGCGCCATCTGGCTGCGGAGGGGCCTGCCCACAGATTGGACAGTCCAGCTATAGGCGTGACAACGTTCAGCGGTCGGGCGGTTGTACACCCTGGGCCTTGTCGGCTGACGACTCTGAAGCACTGTGCCAGACTGTGCGCTAAAGTGGTAGGTGTGAGGAGGAGCCAGAAGCTCAAGAGCTACGGTGTTTGGTTCGGCAGCACCCTCCCCGTCTCTCGCATGCGCCCCAGGACGGGCAGTTGTACGGGCGTAGGGCGGGGCCCGTGTTGCGGGCAGCCGGGGATCAGCGAGCTCCGCCGGGCTTCGTCGTCGCCTTGTGACCTTTTGTTCTGCAGTAGATCCCTACGTTTGTTGTCCCCCTTACGTTTGTTGTGCCCCCATGTTGGCTGCAGGGCTGGTTTGTAGTATGGTTTTGAACGCACGGACAAATGGGACGGCTGTCATCACCGGGGAGCTCAGCGGAGCCCGGACATATAGCACAACAGGAGTATAACTTCGCCCCGCCGCCCGACGCCGGCAGCCCTGGCTCTCGCCTCCGTGCCTGAAGCCCAGCCCGTCGTCCCCACGGCCATGCCTCGGGCCTCAGCCCTCCCGTCTCTGTGTCTGTGCCTGCGGCTCCGCCGCCCTTCCCCCGCCCGACGCGCTCAGCCCACGCCCCAGGCCCCACCTACAGCAACACACGACTCGCACGACCCTCCCACTTTCGCACGCCCGCTGGGCTTCATCTTCATCACAGCTGTCCAGCACCCAGCCGGCAGCTCAGGACGGTCAGCTCTGTGCAGCCCCGTCGCGTGTATCTCTATGTCGACCGGTCGATGCGGCCGGTGTCTCCGAGCGATGCGGCATCAGACTACGCTACTTCCCACTTCGCACCTTCGCACCCCCGCCACGCCTCTCCGCCTCCGTCTCCGTCCCGGGCGCGTATTTGCCCTAGGCCCCCAAAACTCCTTGTCTCCCGCCGCTTCACGTAGCTCCTAGACGCACGGGTTGGGTTCGGGGTCAGCATCTTCACGGTGGCATCTTCCGCCCACCTCGTACGACACCAGGGAGCTCAGCCCTTCAGGCGGCCACCCGCAGCCGGCTTCTTTCCCCCAGCTCGCATTTTGCACACACCGCACTTTACGCTCGGTTAGGGCTGCAGCTGACTCGTCTTCTTCGTCTCCACCGCCTGCAGGTGAGCGCCTGCACATGATGACCATCCGACTGGCACCAAGGTTGCCAATACGTATCAGTCCCCGTATTGATACGGATACGTAATAATACGGATACGGCCTCTCGCTGCCGTATTAATACGGCATGCGGCGCGGGGGTACCGGCCGGGCAGCCGGGGGCCGGCGGCGGGGGGGGGGGGGTGCTGGGGTTTGACAAGAACAACGTGGCCAGAAGCCGCATCGTGTAGGTGAAGCAGCCGCGCACGAGACGGGCAGGTCGACACCCTGAGCTGCGAGCTGCGTGGAAATGAAAATGCTAAAGCGCAGCCTCCAGTGCACTGGCTGCGGTGGGGACACATGGTGAGGACAGGGGTGGCGAGCCGGGGGCGACGAGCGGCCGTCCGGCTCAGAGCAACGGTGGCGCCTGGATTGCAGCAGAGACTTACCGCTACTTACCCATACGTACCATGTAGCAGTGTCGGGCCGGTGCCCAGCGAGGAAGGTGGAGGGTTGCCGCCATCGCCCGAGCCCGCTCGCTGTGTTCCCAATCGCCCCCACGCCCCACGGAGCCGAACCTGGGGGTTGAGACGGTGTAGTCCGAGGAGAGGAAGAGAAGAACGTCAGTACATGGTCATGCGGACGGTCGAGCCGCGGGCGGGCGAGGCAGGGCGCGATCCTAGCAGCTCCTAGGAACTCGGGCGATGGCGGAGGAATGTAGAGCGCGTCCTGCAAGGCTTGGGGGACCCGGGCGGGCGGGCAGTACGGGCGTCACATGCCCCGACGGCGGGGCCCCCAGCACGAAGCCCCGGCCAGAAGAAGCCAGGGTGCCGTGCAATGCGCAGTGGAGTGCAATGCTGAGTGGCGTGCACTGCAGCGTACGGTGGGAAGGGTAGCTGGGGTGCGGGCGCGTGCGTGTGTGATCAGGGCGGGGTGGGTGCTGGGGTGCTGGGGGGCGTCGGTCGGCAGCTCAGCCGTCCGTTCCGCCGTAGCCGATGTCCTACGCGTTCCCTGCACTTCTACGTGAACGCGGGGCGCATTCACTCGTGCACAAGGCGGCAGTATGGGCTGCCGTACGCTGCCGTATTAATACGGCTGGGCGCCGCCGTATTAGAGCCGTATTAAGCCGTATTAGCGAGGAGGGGGCCGTATTGCGTATTATTACGCGTATTGGCCCCGGGGGCTGCCGTATTATGCAACCCTGACTGGCACGCTTCACGGCTGGGGGCTTCTTCAAGCGGCTCAGGAAAGTGCTATTCGCGCTTGTATCCCGTAGGGCCTGTATCAGCCTGCTAGGGGTAACCGGCGCAGCTCTACGTCGTCAACAGCAACAGCATGCCGGTTACTCGAGCATAGCCGCTATCAGCCGCATCACCGACTACATCTTCTGCGCGTACCGCTCCGTGTAGTGCTAGATAGCCTTGTTGCTTGTGTGCTGCGCGGGGGCTATGCCCGCCCGCCCCATGCAAGACAAGGGTGGTGCATGTCAAGTGCTGCCGCACACTGCACGGCATGGGCATAGGTCGATGGTTCAGGGAACTTTTCTGGCGGGTCATCTACGTTGCAACCTACTCCATCCTCCCCAGTGCCCGCGCTGCCATGTACCGCCATCACAGCCTCGCTCCGCAATGCGGTCCGTGCTCACGGCTCCATAGGTGACCGCTTGGTGTGCGAGCCTCTGCTGCCACACGCAACCGCGCTCGGTCTTTTCGCCCTTGCCCTGACCTACGGTCACATCCCTCAGCACCTTGCCAGCCGCCTGGTCTCCATCGCTTTCCAAAACCCACAAACCCCTCACGCACTAGACCCGGGCATGCAGCGCCTACTTGGCGCCGCCACCTCCCGTCGCGATGAAGCCCTCCTTGCGCCCCTCGAAGCCGGGCCGCAGCAGCTTCTTCTCGCGCTTGGCCTTCTTGTTGTCCAGCTTGGTCTGCCGCCGGGCCGACAGGTTGTCCTGCCGCTTGGACTGGCGGGCGGCCTGCGCCTCCTGCTGCGCCTGCTGGCGCTCCTGGGGGAAGAAGGACGGGAGAAAGGGGGGGGCGCAGGGATGGAGGAAGGAAGCGTGAGCGCATTGCAGTGGCAGGGAGAAGCCCGTGTGTGAAAACGCTGCTCTCTCAAGCGGTCCTGCGCCCTTACCTTCCAGGCCTTCCCGTGCTTCTCGCGCGTCTTCTTCTCCCGCTTGAGGCTGCGCCGCAGCAGCTTGGGGTCGTCCAGCACCTTGTCGCCGGCGGCGCGGGCCAGCGCGGCCTTCCAGGCGGCCTGGTGTGCCTTGGCCTGGAAGGGCGTGGCGGTGACGTGCATGGGGCCGCGCGACGGTCAAGAGCAGTTAATCAGAATCCGGCCCGCAAGGCGGGTATGTATGGTGTACGCGACACGCGAACGAGGGCCGGCAAAGGGCAAAAGCGTCGGCAACAGACCAGAGCCCTCGTCCCGACCCCTTCTTCAGTGCTGTTGACTGCTGAGAATCAACTACTAACGGCCAATGTTCTGGACCCACCTTGCCCTCCTCGGTCCCCGCCAGCGCCTCCAGCTCCGCCCGCTGAGCCTCTGCCTGCTTCAGCAGCACCGCCTTGGGGGGGCGCTTGGCGCCGGCCTTGCCAGGCCGCTCGCGGCCTGCAGTTGTCGGGTCGGGCACGCAAGCGGCAAGGACTGGGTCAATGCAACGTGCAACTAGGACTGGGTGGGCAGATTCAAGCTAGTGCAGGATTCGGCCTGCACTTAGGTTGGCTCGCCCAACCCAAGCATCGCCGCCAGCCACCGCGTTTCCACACACACGGACGGACTCGGAACCCTTCATCTGCAACAGCGCGTCAGGCGGTCAGCCGTCATGGCTGCGCAGCGTCACCCATGTTCGCCTTCGACCTCGCACCGGCTACTGCCCTCCTCCTGCTCCGTACAGGCGGGGGCCGGTCGCGCGGGTTCCCCAGCCGCATCGGCCCTTGCGCCCTGGAGAGCTCGTCCATCCTGCCGCGAAGGCAACCGTGGCAACCACAAGTCACGCCCCCGGACCGTCCCTCAATCACCGCAGCACTCACCCTCCAGCTCGATGCGGGCGAACTTGAAGTCCGCGTCCTCCTCGCCGCCGCTGCCGCCCGCGCCCTCGCGCCGGGCCTTCTTGGCGGCAGGCTGGGGCGCGGCTCCCCCGCCCGCGCCTAGTCGCTGCTGCTTGCCAGCTGCTTTGCCGCGCTCCACTCCGCCCTCTGCACCCTCGCCCTCGCCTTGCTTCCGCTTGCCGCCCGCCTGCGAACCCTGCTTGGCCTTGGCCTGATGCAGCTGTTGCTGCTGCTTCTGTTGTACGTTATCACGCAGCGCCTTCTGGCGCCACTCCTTTGCCTCGGCGGCGTTTTCGCTCGAGACTTTTCGCCGCTTTCGGGCCTCCTGCGGGCGAACACGAGCTTTCGTTATGGGTGGGTTTGCAGTTGGCTGAGTGCGTGGGCCCTTGTCAGCAACTCAGCATGCGGCCTCTTTTTGGCAAGAGCGCTGCTGGGCTTCACGGCCTCGTCAAGTTAAAGGGCTGGCCGTTAGCATTGCTGGCCCAGGCCTCGCCGTCGGCCGCACAGCCCCCGTCCGTTCCCTCCCCACGCACCTCGACCTTCCTGTGCAGCCGCTCCAGCAGCTCTTGCCGACTGGCCGCCCCCGCCGACAGCTGCAGCTGCAGGCCCGCTGCGACATCACCGCCCTCGGAAGCGGCAGCCGCCCCGCCCTTGGTCGGCTTCGGCTTGGCGCCTTGCGCGGGCCGGCCCGACGTCGACGGAGCCCCAGCGTCAGCCCCGGCGGCGGGCTCTGGACCCTTCGCCGCCGCCTGGCTCTTGCGCCGCTGCACCTCAAGCGTGGTGGCCACCTTGTCGGGGTCTAGCTTCTCGCGCTTGGCGACTTTCGCCTTGAACTTAACATCCGCCTTCAGCGCCTCGCGCGCCGCCTTGGCGAGGTGCCGTGGGTTCTCCCGAGAGAGGTCGTCGTCATAGTAATACTTCGCTGGCACTAGTTCTACAAGGTGGTCGAAGAACTTGGCGCACTCCGTGATGTCGGGAAGCATTCTCGCCTGGAGCCCTAGCTAGTGTTTTTAGTTCTATCACTGCGTTGAACACATGTTGCTACTGTCCTCGTCCGGTTGCAAACAGCGGCAGGCGGCCGGCGTGAAGCGACAGCGGCGGCTGCGGTCGGCGGGTCTACGCTGTGCTGCAGGTAATGCGCAAGCTGTCGAGCAAAGTGAGACGAGAGCGGCGAGTATGGCAGCAATTGGCTCCTCACAGAAAGGCCATGCGGACCTTCGGCCATGCCGAAGGTCGCCTTCTGCTCTTTGCCTTAAACATTGCACAACCTCACCCGCCCACACTATTCAGGTTCTTGCGGGACTGTCACAGGTCCTCGGTCGGTGCGCATACCGGCTGCAAGTCGCTCGCTCACATAGCCACGCTCCTCTCTTCGCGACACCCTTTATACACTCGATCTTTCAAGCAGCCAATTGAGCTAGCTGCTCGCGCTCATACAGCTGCTCGCGATTACTTTGGGCCCCCGTCCCCCACCCGCCGCAAGCACGCAGCGATGGCACTCCGC
This sequence comes from Edaphochlamys debaryana, assembly GCA_016858145.1. NCBI lineage: Eukaryota > Viridiplantae > Chlorophyta > Chlorophyceae > Chlamydomonadales > Edaphochlamys > Edaphochlamys debaryana. The sequence goes on along the minus strand of JAEHOE010000181.1, from coordinate 173,592 downwards.
CAGCGGTTCCAGCAGCCCGGTGGCTCCTGCTCTAAAGCTCGCCGACCCGCGCGCTGTGTGAGGCTGAACGTGTCGGCCGGCGGCAAGGTCTACATCGACCCCGTCAAGAAGGAATGCGCCGCGTTCGCGCCGGCCACGGTCGCTAACCTGGGCCCCGGCTTCGACTGGATGGGCTGCGCTGTGCAGGTGGGGCATGCAGCGGTGGCGACAGGCATGGGGGCGGAGGTAGGGGAGCGACTCCGGCCCGCCCTGCTGATGGCTGTCCCAGCTGGTCTCAGCCCCTCGGACTGGGCCTTTCTCGGGGGAGGGGCGGGGGGACGCCTGCCTGCCCCGGGTGGGGCTCGAAGGGGGGGCTCAACACGGATTTGGCTTCGGCCCACACTCTTGCCTGCTTCTTGCAGGGTGGCGGCGACACCGTTGTTGCCAAGGTCATTCCGGGCAAGCCGGGTCAGGTGGTCATCGAGGCCATTCAGGTACGCACAGAAAGGTTCGGCCCCGGCATCGTAGGGAACTGCAAGGCTTGTGACTGTATCTTAATGATGCCCTGGAGCCTTTCATAGCAACCTCGACCGCCTGCCCGCCCACCGTGCCTGGCCCCGACTGCCCCTAACCCCAGGGCGACGGCGGGCGGCTGTCCCTGGACCCGGCCAAGAACTGCATCGGCGTCGCCGCCACGGAGACGCTCAAGCTCATTGGCGCTGTGTCGTGCGGAGTCAGCCTCACGCTCAACAAGGTGCAGTGGTGCGGTGCGCCTTCTCCCGTGTGCACCTCCACCTGACCGCTGACCCCGTGTGCTGACCCCGGCTCCCTTACCTCCGGCGCTCGCTCAACAAAAGCGTACGTGGGTTGCTTGACCACTCCGCCCCTCCCATGTCGCTCTCCATCTAGCCCCTTCCTACGTCGTCAACCCCACCTCTTGCTACTTTCGTACCCCATCCATGCGGCCGCCCTGCCAGGGCCTGCCCCTGGGCAGCGGCATGGGCTCCTCCGCGGCCTCCGCCGCCGCTGCCGCGTGGGCGGTCAACGGCCTGTTCGGAGCGCCTGTGTCTAAGGTGTGTGGAGGTGTGGATGCGGCCACCGCGGTGGATCCCCTGTGCCCCTGCAGCTGGTCGCCCATGCACCCACAACTCCGCTGCGATGCCCTCGTCCCAGCCTTGCCCTGCGCCGCCCCCCCGCCCCCCCCCAGGACAAGCTCATCCTGGCCGGCCTGGCCTCGGAGGCGGCCGTGAGCGGCTACCACGCGGACAACGTGGGGCCCTCGCTGCTGGGCGGATTCGTGCTCATCAGGTGGGGGCGGAGGAAGGAAGCGGGCCAGGACAAAGGGCCGGTGGCAGGGCCTCCGTGTGAGGCATTGTGTATCCTCTATCACCCGTGTTCGGGGCGAATGCGATATGGAATGGGAAGTGCGTGCGTCGCAGGATGCGCAGGCAGGAAGCCCGTGGTGTGTTGGCGGGAACAGGGGTTTGGGAAGAGGGGGAACGGAGGGCCAAGGGAGGGGGGCAAGAGACGGCCTGGCTTGGTTCAGGTCCTCCATCTGGATGCCCCAAACCCGTGCTGATCACGCGAGAGGGGGGTGCAGCACTTCGCTAGGGGCATCCGGTGCTGGCTGGATCTCGAGAGGCGGGCTCGGCGGAGGCATGGGACAGGAGGCTGGTACCGTCGTCCGACTGTTTCGCCCCATCCTCCGCTTCTTCCCCCGCCGACCCCCAGGTCGTGCAAGCCCGGTGAGCCCGTGGAGCTGCTGCAGCTGCCCTTCCCCGACCCCGACCGCCTCCACTTCGTGCTGGTCAACCCCTGCTTTGAGGCGCCCACTGCGCAGGCGAGGAGGGGGCGTGGGTGGAGGTTTGTAAGGGGGCTGACAGGGCGTTGCGCCCATCACCGCGTATGTAAGCAGCTTGCCACACAGCACCGTGTCCTGCACACAGCTTGTCCTGGTCGCGGCGCGCACTAGCCTCGCCTAACCTAGGATCGTGTCACTGTCCACGCGGTCGTTTGGTTTATTTTGTTGACAACTGGACCCGCCGGTCATGAGCGTGGGTTTGAGGCTTGCTTGGGCTGTGGTTGCATGGAGGTGGCCCGGGCCATTGGGGAGCGGGTTGTCGTATGGGCCATTCTTTGCGTGACAGTCTTTTGCCTTCGTCCCCCTCAGATGCGCGCCGTGCTGCCCAAGGAGGTGCCCATGAAGGCCATGATCAATAACTGCTGCCAGGGGGGAGCGCTGGTGGGTCGGGGACTCGGCGAGACAGGTTCCGCAGAGATACCGGCCGCCACACCGCTCCTTGTGTTCCCCTCGCCATTTGAGCTTTCTCCCCATACCAAGCCGTCCATCCCCCTTCTCCCACAATCCCCTCAGGTTGCCGGCATCCTGCGCGGCGACGTGCGGCTGGTGGGCGAGTCGCTGGACCGGGACGCCATCATCGAGCCGGTGCGGGGGCCGCTCATCCCGGGCATGATGGCGGTCAAGGCGGCAGCCAAGGAGGCGGGTGAGCGCAGGCGGGCGGTGCCGGATGTACAGCTGGGCCGAGCTGTTGCGGTCAAAAGTACGGTAGCTTGTGTCCACATCCGTTCAACCTCTCCTTTCCGTCTCCCCATCGTTCGGCCTTCGCGTGAGGGCATAGAGAAGCCTGACTTCTCGAATGGCGCTTGATCCGACCCGATGGTTACTTTCTAGCCGTTGTCCGCCCCCTCTTCATCAACTGCCCTTCCCCAGGCGCCTACGGCTGCACCATCAGCGGCGCGGGCCCCACGGCGGTGGCCATCGTGGACGACCCCGCGGTGGGGCAGCGCGTGGCGGAGGCCATGTCGGCGGCCTTCCGCAGCGCCGGCAAGCTGGAGGTCAACACGGCGCAGGTGAGGGGCAGATGTGGGAGCGCATGAGGGTTGCAGCCAGGGTTTAGTGTCGCAACTCCCGCCCCCCCTCCCCTCGTCCGCGCCCTTTCCCCAGGTGGTCAAGCTGGACCCCGAGGGCGCCAAGTTTGTATAAACGACTGTACTGAACCTCTAAGAATGAGGCTCTCCGCCCAGTTGCTCTCGTCGTGACCTCCACTGGACCTGCCCTGGATGAAGGCAGAAGCGGGCCCGGGTTGCCCTCGAAACAAGAGATCGAGATGGAGGTCAAGCAGGGCTGCAGAGGGCAGCGGGGCAAAGTGGGGCACGTGCGGCGTAGTCTGCGCGAATGCTCGAGGCCAGAGGTGGAAGGAGCTTAGGAGAACGCCGAAGGAGAAGCGCAGGGGCGCCTGCCTTGGTCACCAAGACAGTGGGCCGATGAATGTGTGAATCCCCGTTGCCGCTCGCCATGGCACTGGTTGTGCTTGGACGACATGTCAAGCCGGCCAGGGGCTGAAGGCGAGCAGCCAGCACGGCGCTCCAAGTATGGTTAGCGGACGGAAGGGGGGCGGAAGGCAGAGACTCCATTCAGCGCCCTAGCAGCAAGGCTATCTAGCACTGCAAGGGGGGCAGTGTACCAGAGAGACCTCCCGGGCCCTCCAATCTTCCATCCCCATGACGCCAAGCTCGGCAGGCAGGCAGGGTGGTTGTTGGATTGTGTGAAGGGCGGGGAAGCCGCAGCGCGGCGGCGGGCGGGCGGGGTACGGGATCGTCTGCGAGCCCGGGATCGTGGTGTGTGGCTGTCAAGCGGTTGATGGCACCAGGCTTGCAGGCGGCAAGCTCGTCAGGGGCTCGCCAGCTGGTCGGGGCCTCCTTCGACGGGAGGATAAAGAGCAGAGAGCAGCTTCAGTTTATGCCTCTGCGCTCTGGACCATGCGGGCACGTCGCTGTCACTTCTGCTTACACATGTATGGTCTCCCTAGCGAACCTCCGTACTCATCCAGAACTCCCTCCATCTTCACCCAACACTCTCTGACGCAGCCCTGATGGCCCCCGTGGTTGCTACCACTGCAAGCTCAAATCGCACCGCTGACAGTCACGTGGCTTGGCCACAGTCACTCCCTGCCCGTCAATGCTTGGGGGCTGCATCGAGCACAGTGCCTCAGTCTCCACTGCCCTCGCCGCACTTGCACTGGTGGTTGTAGGTGTAGGTTTGCTTTAGACGGAGAGCTCGATCCCGCGACAAACCAATGCGCAATCAAGCAGGCCCTCAGGTACAGGAAACTTAGGAACTGGCCCTGACTGGCCGAGGCCCTTGTGACCTCCAAGCGCCCGTCCCCATCGCTCTCAGGCCAACCAAATCTAGTGTCATCGCTGTTCAAAATGCTTTGGCCATTCCAGCATGGCTCCTCTGCGTACACTGACGCTGTCGTGGACCCTATGTTATGCAGGGGCCCTCGCGCTGCCGCCCACTCTTCCGCCTGTCGCGCCCTCACCCGTCCTCCACCAGGTGCTCCACCAGGGCCAGGGCGCTGTCCAGGGCGCTGCCCGAGTCGAAGTCCTTGAAGGCCAGCCAGGTGCCGTTGGAGAGCTCCAGCTTGAGGATGTCGGACAGGTCGCCTGGAGGGGAGGGGGGCGGAAGGGGAGGGGGTGATGGGCCATCACGGGAGTGATGGGCCATCACCCGTCACAAGGTCGCAAGCAGCAAGGCCCCTGCCCGACCAGGACCGTGCTAATCTATGGCACCCTGCCGCGTCATAGCCTGCCCTGCACGTCCGTGAAGCCCTCGTCGTTCCCACGGCCCACCCTTGCGCGAGGGCCTCTGCCGCGTGGCTCTGGTGATGCTGGTGTGCGGCACCTTGAAGGGCAGCTTGCGGCCCCGCTCCTCCACCGAGAAGCACGTGTGCCGGTCCGTCACGTACAGCGTGCCCTGGAACGCCATCTGCAATGAGGGTGAGGGCGTACCGTGGAATGGATATGGGCAGCACATGGTGCGGCAGCTGCACTGGGCAGCAGAGGGAAGTGTACGACAAAGAGGACAAACCGGTACTGGTCCCGAGCGCAAAAGGGTGCTGGGGGGGCAAGAAGCAGGTGCAAGGAGCCGAGACAGGAACGCTGCCAGGACGCCAGGGCTGCCCGCATCGTGGACTGCGGCCCTAATTTCACGGCCACCCTCCGCGTTCGCGCCCACCTGAATTGCTGGCGTATAGCTGTTGTGCGAGCAGGCGTAAGTCTGCAGCAGCTTGCAGCGAAAGTGCTCCACCAGGTTCTCCTCGGCCGACAGACCGAACAGCTGCTGCAGCTCGCCGCTGGCCTGCAGGGCGGCACGGACGGGAATCAGGGGCACACGCGGAGCGTTGGGCAGTCGGCGACATGCAAGGGCGCTATCATTGGCTTGCAGCGCCAGTGGGCATATGGGCAGTTGCCGCCAGCCCTGGCCCCGCCTGACCCTTACCTTGTTGGACTGCGCGATGCGCTCCGCTGTCTCGTCCCGCACGGGCGCTGGCTGAGGGTCCAGCGAGCCCCACCAGCTGGTGAGCCCCCCGGCAAGCTTGGATAGGGAGGCGCCTGCCGTCTCTGCTGCACCGCCATCGCCACCGCTGCCGCCAACAGCACCGAAGGCGCTGCGGAAGCCGGCGGTCAGCTGGCGGGGAGTCGGTGCAGTGGGGCAGGGGTGAGTGCGCGGGCGCAGGTCCCCGGCAGTTGGCCCCCAGCAAGCAGGGGCGTGCCTGTAAGGCCCAGCAGTTGGCCGCCTGGATGCTACTGCTGCTGCTCTTAAGCTATCATTCGCTCCCACCTTGCTCGCAACTTGGGAGACCTCTGCGGCGACCTGCGCACGGCGGAATCGTCGACAACACCGTTAACTCATGCTAACGCTGGCGCTGGAGCGTCAGTTGCGGGCCCACCTTTGCAGCTTGCGCCTCGAGCGACACAAGGTCGACGCCCGTCGCGCCGCTCGCTGATGCAGACGGTGCCGAGCTGCCTGGCTCTGGAGCATGGTCCTTGTTGGCAGCGGTGCTTGCGGGCTGCTCTGTTTCTGTTGCTTCTTGCTTGTCCACAGCCTCCGTGGATGCGGGCACGGGCTCCTCCGCGGCAGTTGCAGGCTTCGCAGAATCCTCCTCGCCATCCTCGCTCGCGGCGCCCTCCTCCTCTTCCGCCTCCTCGCCCTCGTCGACCTCCTCCTCAACGTACTCCTCGACGTATTCCACCTCCTCCTCGACCTCCACGTCCACCTCGACCCCGCTGCTCTCCACCCCGCTGCTCATGTTTGACGCGGGAGCTGCCACTAGGTCAAAAGACTGCTCTGAGCTCTCGTTTTGTAGTTGAGAGCCTGGCGATTCAGTATGCATTCGCGCCCGCGAAAGGGCTTTCCGCTCGGGCTGCAGCGTGCTGCTTCTGCAGTTGCTGCCCCGCGCTAGCCATAAGGAGTAAGTAATGAACGAAGAGCTCGGCTGTGTGTCGCAGCACGCTTTGGCGCGATGGCGACTGTTGCGCCCCCCACCCCCCGCCCCCATCCGCGACCGCAAGCCCCCTCCCCCCCCCAGCATCCAAGATCCTCTCTTTGCCGCACAGGTGTAGCGTTGATTTAATTATCCCTGGCTGGTGGAATGTGCGAATGGGAGCTGGGGACATGCGAATGCTTGCTTCCTGCCGTTCGAAGCCCCCCAGCATCCAAGATCCTCTTTGCCGCACAGCTGTAGCGTTGATGTTGGTTTGTTGCCCCTCCGCTCTCGGGCTGACAGGGGGACTGGGACCGCCAAGCTCTGGGGAAGATCAGCCCTGGGGATGGCCAGCCCTGAGGAAGGCCAGCCTTAGGGAAGGGCGGAGAATAACTACTCACACCGAGTTTACCACCACAGTCACCGTAGCTCAAGCCATAGCCGTATGTGTCGCTGTTCACCCGCGGCTGTTGCATAAGGGCAGTTGCAATGGGCCCCCCCCCCCCGCCAAGCCCCCAGCCAGGGCCCTCCCACAGGTCGTCTCCTCGCCTGCGTAGTCTGCGGAAACCGCCCTACGCCACACCACAACCAAGCTCCCCGAAGCCCGAAGCCCGAAGCCCGAAGCCCGAAGTTGACAGCACCCTCCACCTGCCCTGAAAATGTTACCTCCCCGATGCCCAGCGCATCCCCCACAGCCTAACCCGCCCTTGATGTCAGATGCCGTGATATTCTTGGTGCACAGCGGCGAGAAGCAGTCCACGCCAGCGACCGCAGCCCGTACGGAACACGCATTCCCCCCTCCGCCGGAAGTGCTGTGAGCCGCACGCAGCCGAAGTCCAGCGGAGCGAGGGCTGCGGTGACGGCGGGCAACCCCGAGATCCCCCAGTACTCGCCGTCGTTCGATCTGAGGGTGCAGTCGTAGCGCTGGTTGCCGTTGCACACCAGCGTGAAGGGGTAGGCGCCGGGCGGGGCCGCCACTTCTCCCGTAAGGAACTGGCGATCTGCGAGCAGGATGTAGCCGCTCCGCAGGCGGAGCACGTGCTTGTGGCTCGCGCTATTTGGGGAAGGCAGCGTGCTTGCGCCGGGGCTGGGCTGGGGGGTCGTTCGGCCGGCGCTGGCAGGGGCCGGGTCCGCGGGCGCCACGACCACTTCCCATCGGACTGGCGTGGGCTCCGCGAACTGACGGCCCTGGGCCGGCGGCCTTGGTGGCGGCCGCGGCCTTGGCCGCGGCGGCCTTGGCGGCAGCGCTGCTGGCAGCGGTGGCGCCGACGGGCCCCTGGGCATGCCGCTGGCCCCCACGTATCAGCAGCCAGGGGCGGGGTCCGGGGTTCTGGCATCTGTTATCGCATCGGCGGAGGAGGGCAGGCGCACGCACCAGCAGTGCACCAAGGAGGTAGACGACATGTGGCGTAGGGCGTGTTCCGCGGACTACGCAGACCTGTGGGGAGCTTGCAGGAGGGGGCGGAGGAGGATAGGTGGTCCAGCCAGGCGTCATAGGTCCAGATAAAGGCCTGAAGGCTTTTTGCCTCTCCGCTCTCCAGGGTTGCCGATACGCATATATTACTTCCCGTACTGCGACGGATACGCAACAACATGGATACGGCCTCTCGCTGCCGTACTACTACGGCGTGCGGGGCGGGGGACCGGCCGGGCAGCCGGACGGGGGCCTGTGAAAGGGGGGTGGGGCGTGGGGGTCACGTGGGTCCTGGCACGCTGCGCTCGTGTGGGCCGGCGGCGGAGGGCTGGAGAACAAAGAGCACCGAGGCCCTGCCTTCGCACCGTCCGGGGTCGGGGCAGCTATGCACGCGCACGCTGCAAGGGCCAGGAAGCCGAGGGCGGAGGGCTGGACAACTTACCGCAACAGTCCACGCTACCCTGCGCTCGAGGATAAGGCGGCTGCTTGGGCTGCCTTACGCTGCCGGACAGCAAGTTCACAATACGCCCACAATACGCCTCTCCGCCGTCTTAATACGTAGACGTCCACGTATTGTGCAACCCTGCCCAAACCCGCCCGGCCCGGCAAAGCGCCTGAGAGAAGAAGCCCAGAAGCCCGAATCCATTCCTTCTGTGTGTGTGTGTGTTTAAGGAGCACCCGTTGGGAGGCTAGAATGCCGGCCGGCCTTAGATTCGGAACCGAAAGCCCGGGGAGTCCGAAGCGCGACCCATCCCGCCCATCCCGAATCGTGCAAGCAACATGAAACGTTGCTGCACCGTGCTGATGCTGACACAGTGCGCCTCCTGAGCCCCTCCAAAAGGGCCCCCTTCCCTAACCTCCCTGGCTGTCATTGCGAGGGGCCACGGCATGGCAGATTTCGCTGGGCGACTCGCCTGGATCGGTTCTCTTGTCGTAGCCGACAGGGGTATATAGTCTTGCCGTCAGCAATCGCTTCCTTGTGTAGTCTGCTATTGCCGAATTAGCATTTTGGTCGCTTTGTGGGAGGGAGGGCGGGGCTGAGCGAGGAGGGACCCCCCCCCCGCCACGGACCTACCAAGTAGAACTCCACGTGGTACTGTGTGAGGGTGGGTCATCCCGTCCGCCGACCCTTCTGGCACCAACATGCTAAGCTGCCATCAGCGGTTGACTGATGCTCTGCGTAACATTGTCTCGAGCGACAGAGACTCGAGCGAGACCCCGATCCCCAAGACGCGCCAGCTCTGCTCCCACAACAAGTCACAAGCCGTCATTGCTGCGCAACACAGTTGCTTGCCGCCCGCGAGTACGTAGCCCAGTGGTCCTTGTCGTCAGGGTCCTAGCAGATCGGCCGGGCCATGCATAGCGCCGTGCCTCCTCCGAAGATGCGCCGCATCCCGGAACAAGCCCTCTCTATCAAATGTAAACTCATGTGTCCCTGGGGAAGCCTCCACCAGGCGTCGCCTTAGCAGCATTTTCCATTCCTGCCGACCCAACCCCACGTAACCCCACTGTGTAGCTGCGATAGCCTCGCCTCAGTAAATCTTGTCGTATCGCGCATCCGCGCGCTTCCGCTCTCCGCGCGAGCGCCACCAAAGCGCCGCCACGACGGCCACCATTGAGGCCGCCGGTGGCCACACGAGCGCCATCCAGTCCGTGCCGCCCCTGCACTCGTACTTGGCCACCAGCGCCGACTCGAGCTGCGGTGGTGGGGGAAAGGCGGGTGGAGGGGGTTGACGCGAGGAAGAGATGCGTGGGCGAGTGGGGAGACGGTGCAGAGTTGCGACCAAGCAAGCGAACTGGAGCTGCACGCATGGCAGTACGCCTCACCTGCAGTGCGCTGCGCTCGATGGCCGCCGCGTCGTGGCCCATAAGGCGGGCGATGCGGAGCGCGTCTGGGAAATTGGAGGGGTTAAGTGGGACGGGGGCCGACACGTGGACATGCGAAGGCGGGCCGCTCTTGAAGTCAAACATCAGCCCGCCACACCAGAGCATCCCGCATACCCACCTCCATTGCGACCCTGGCTGAGCGCCGCCTGCACCAGCTCCAGCTTGAGTGTGGCCAGGTTGATGCGGGCCCACATGCGGGCGCGCACGTCCTTGCGGGGCACCGCCTGCTTCCAGTCGCCCTTGGGGGACAGGCGCGACAGCGCCTGGGTGAGGGGGGGGTGGGCGGAGGAGGAGCCGTGCTAGCTTAGGAGTTTCCCAACAACTCTCACTTAACGCGCTCTCCAAAGCGGCCCCCGCGCCAGCGTGCACCAGCCGCCCACACCCACCCTCAGCACCGCCGCGATCCGCCCCGCCTGGTGGTCCAACTCCACCACCGCCAGGTTGCGCCCCACCGCCTCCGCCACGGAGCCAGACACGGCCTGCGGGCGGAGAGGAGGGGGCGGGAGAAGAGGGTGGGCGGGCAAGCAGGTCAACCTAGGGCTGACCTTATGCGCGAGCGGCGCAGAAGAGTCACAAGAGTGCCGATCGGCCTGGACGAGCACCGTGGGCGGGAGACTGCAGAGGCCCTCGCTTCGCAAGCGACACCACCAGGCAAGAGTCAGCTAGCGTAGACCGGAGGCCCCTGTGGAAACACCTCGCACCGCCACCCACCTGCATGGAGGACAGGGGCCCGAAGGGCGTGGCCCCGAGCGACCACAGGTAGCTCCAGCCCAGCCCCGAGGCGGGGTGGTACCGAGCGGCGGTGGGCGCAACACCAAAGGCTGCGGGACAAGGAAAGGGAAACGGCCCAGCCGCAACGGTCAAGAAGGACTGTGGCCTGCGTGCCTACCACCACACTCCTTCTGGCCTTGGCACGGCCTGCCCGACAAGCAAGCATGTATCCCACTCCCCGCAGGCCGTCACCCTTGGTCGCCCCACCCGTGGTGAGTATGGCTCCCAGCACCTCCCGCGTCACGTCCCCGGGGTACACGGAGCGGGGCATGTGGCCGCAGCTGAAGCGCAGGCGCACGCGGTCGGCCCGCGAGGCCACGGCCACCACCATGTCGGGGAAGGCGGCGGCCTGTGGGGGGGGGATGGGGGGGCAGATCACGTGCGGGCTGGTCAGCTCAAATCTCCCTTCCTCCTGCTCTCTCCTGCTCCCGCCTCGCCCTCCCGCCCCACCCCGGCAGCCCCCGGGTGGGCGCCCTGTCCAAGAAGATGGCTCCTTCCCGCCCTCAGCCAACCAGCAACCCCACCTGCATGGCCCCGTCGAGCAGCAGGGCGTCCTCCCGCAGGCTCAGGTCCAGCACGAACACGGGCAGCACGCGACGAGTCTCGTGCACCCCCGCATAGGCCAGGATGACCTACAGCGATGAGGGAGGGGTTGGCGACAAGGCAGGGCAGAGGCAGGAGCGGGCGGTGGGAGGACCCACATGCCCCATACTACCTATTGCAGTGTGCAGTCGGGCCAGAATCAGCCTACCCAGTCCCCACCTCTGCGTACTCCTGCAGCGACTGGTGCAGCAGCAGGCGGTCCAGCACCTGCCCCGCGGTGGCCTGCACCGTGCTGCCCTCCTGGCGCTGCGTGCGAACGCGGAGCGCACTGCGGGGGCAAAGGGGGCGGCACGTGCAAGGTGAGGATGCCGCGATACAGACTCACCGCCTTCCGGCCAGGCCTGCCCCCTCCCTAATGCCTCACTTGGTGTACGCGTTGACGCACAGGTCGCACACGGCGAATGAGAGGTAGGACTCTGTGATGTGGACCTTAAGGTTGACGGAGGACAGCAGCGAGGACAGCTTGTCCTGGGGGGAAGGCAGGGGGAGGCAGAGCGGCAGACGGGGTTCGGACCCGGGGCGACGGGGGGGGGGGTTCCAAGCTGACGGTTAGTAGACAGGAGAGCAGGGTTGGCGCGCCCTTCACACTCACCCCCACGTGCTCTCCGTGATTCCTACCTGAATGACGTCCACATGGATGTTCTGGGGCGGGATGCCCAATGTGTCATGGATGTGTACGACCTGTGCGGGGCGGGGAAAGAAAGGAAACGGCGTTGCCACAGTCAGCGACCCGCCATTAAGACCGCATACCGGCCCTACAGGCCCTTCGCCCTATCAAGTCGGCCCCCACCTGGATCTCCAGCGTGTCCCCCGCGGGCCCGTTGGCCAGCCGCGGCAGGGCCATGCGCTCGTGCTGCAGCGGGGGCCACACCAGGTGGTGCGCCGCGGAGGCCGCCAGCGCGGCCAGCTCGGGCAGGATGGCGGTGTGCACGGCGGAGGGCTGGAAGGAGGCGGCGTGGGGCAGGCTGTGCGGGAACACCTGGGGCGGGGCAGAGGGCAGGCGGGTGCGCCAGTGCGCTTGTGAGGCCCACCCCGTCTGGGACCGGTCAGCCCACGAGCGCGCCGAGGAACCCGCCCCGCACCTCACCTGCCCTGCGCCCCCCCTCAGCGGCCCGTACGAGTTGGGCATGGCCGCCAGGTCCACCCAGGCGAAGCTGCTGGACACCGCCAGGGGCCCCGGGGGGCGCTGGTCGGAGGCAAACACGGCCCCCGGGCAGGAGCGGAACTCGGACCTGCGGAAGGGAACATCCACCTTCGACTCTAGCCCCAAAGAGTTGGCCTGGTCCCTTCCGGCCCTTCCCAAGGTGCTCACCAGTTGCCCGCCGCCACCAGCTCGGGCTTCTCCTCAAAGGTGTAGAGGTAGTCCATGTTGGCGGGGGGCTCCAGGTTGAGGACGTAGAGCGTGAAGATGGGCGCGTGCGGGGAGCCCATGGAGCCGTCGTCCGCGCCCGAGTGCACGCGCTCCCGCTCGTAGGCCGCCAAGATGTCGTCCACCGTGGTGTGGGGGATGTAGGCCGAGTGCTGCATGGCGCCTGGGGGAGGCGGACAGTGCAGGGTGATGGGCACGCGGACGAAGGCGCGTGGAGGCGTGAGGGCGCCCTGCTCTGCTGTATGTGCCCTCGGCCCCCCTCATCAAGACTCACTGTTCCGCGCCCCGAACACGGCGCTGGTGAGCACCCCCGCCAGGCGGTGCGTGAGCTGCTGGGGCCGGGCCACCCGGAACTGCACCCGTGGGCGCACGGCCTGAGGGATGGGCCCCCGAAAGGGCGGGAGTCCCCATCAGCTGGCCAGAGCGCTCTAAGGTGCCACCTAGGCTTGGCGCACACCTGCCTCCATGCAACTGGGGTCATCACGATCATACTTGCCCCGGGGTCCCTCCCTGCTACTAGCGCACGGCCGCACGCGAGCATGCCAATCACTCATCAGGCCTTCCGAGCCTTACCAGGTGCCTAACCTCCGGCTCCAGCGCCGCCGTGGGCAGCTCTAGCTGCAACCCCTTGAGGTAGCGCAACAACTCGTGCTCGTCCACCTTTGCCTGGTTTATTCTGGAGACAGTCAGGCGGGGAAGGAGAGAGGGAGGGGACAGCTTCCAGGCTGTCCGGGCTTTGTCTGCCGCCACTCAACGCCCCCACCCTCCCGCCACGCCCTCTTTCTCACCCGTCGCCGTGGAAGCCAACCAGTTGAAGGGCGATGGTGATATCCACGGGGATGTCCGTGAAGCTTTCAAGCGCGGCATTGATGTCGCGGCCGTCGTGGTACTCCCATACTGACCGGTGATCCCGCTTCATTGACGTGAAGAGGTCCCTCCCCGGCAGTGCCGTCCGCAGCGTCTGCGAGGGCAGAGCAATTGGTGCTGCTGCCCCGCCAAGTGCTGCCGCCCCGCTTCTCGCACCTCTATCATCATAAGCCGAGCGGAGTGCTTGTTTGCTGCTGCGCCTAGAAGCAGCAGGGCCGAGAGCGATACGAGCGCCGAGAGCGTCCATGTCCGCATCCTGCGCAGGTTCTGCTCAGGTTTGTTGCTAAGCTGAAGTAATGGTCGATGCATACATGTTCAAGGAGCTCAGGTAGAGCGTTCCCGGACCCAAGCAAATGATCGGCTGTCTGCAGAAAACTGAGTTGACGTGATAATGGTTAGAGGGATTGATGTGCGCTCTTGAGGCTGTGTGGGGGCAGCCGGGGCTGTATGGCGGCAGGGGCAGCGTCAATTTGACGACGCCTCCCCCTTGCCCCCGCCCCCTCCTCCACCTCCGTCTCTTCCCGCCGACACTGCCATCCGCGATCCGCCGCCTCCGCCCCCGCGCCGCCTCCACGTCCCCCTTGCCACCGCCGCCTCCGCTGCTGGACGCCCTGCCTTCCCCGCCTACCGCTGCTAATCTGCTCGCCGGCCCCCCGTTTTGTTTCTGTGCCTCGTTTGGATCTTGCCGTCTCGGTTCGGGTCTTCTGTTCGGGCTGCGTTCAGGCTGAGGTTGGCTTGCCCCATCCTCCGCTCGGAGAGCGGAACAGGGGCTACGCCTCAGTGTTGCTATCATAGTTACAAAGTTACCGAAATGTTACGGACGCTGGAACATTTCTGGCCGTTATGGCCGAAAAGTCCTGGCAGAATGTAACATTTCCGCCCCAAACGACGCAAAAGTTCTGCCCGCCACGGAACATTCTGCCTCCGCAAGGCCCCAATGTTCTGGCCAAGGGCCCGTGACTTGGCAGTGTGGGATGGTATGCCGGGTGTAGGAGGCCAAGCCAGGGCCTGCCAGGGGTGGGTAGCTGAGGTGACGGGGCGCAGGGGGGGCGGGAGGGGCAGGTGTGACCAGGGCCCCACCACCGCCGCATCCAAACTCTCTGGGGGTCCGCCGGAAGGTGTTCTGGCCGTAACATTTTGACCCCTAGCGGCGAGAAAGTTCTGTCCGCCACGTAACATTCTTGCCCAGCCGGCCGGGAAAGTTCTGGGATTTCAGAAACCTTCGCCACGGAAGATAGCAACACTGCTACGCCTATGCGGTCACGTCGCAGGCGGCCCCCGGTGGTGAATCGGCAATAGTATAATATGGTAGGAAGGTTAAGCGTCGCTGACGCGCCTGCCCCGGCGTAGAAGCCAAGTGCGGCCCGAACCAAAGGTCAGAAAGCCCTGCCAGCCTCCCTGGCTGTCTCACGTGCCTCCTCTCACCACGCCTGCCGGCCCCCCTGGTTGCCCCAGGCGGGGACAGGCAGCGAAGATCCGGGGCGGCTCGGGCAGGGGGGCGTGAGCAGCGGCGGTGGCGTCCGCCGGTCCCTTCCCCGTTCGGAGCGGCGTGGCGGGACGCTATGGTGCACGCTTCAAGCCACAAGCATGCTGGCACTCGAGTGTTGCGCGTACGCTGTTTAGACACTGCGTTTTCGGTCGCGGGGCGCTGCGTTTCGCCAGCTGGCATCCCGCTACGTGCTCAGGAACTCCTCGAGCAATCTCTACGAGTTATACCCTACAATAATACTTTTGGTGCGATGCTGTTCTCGGTGCTGTTCTTGCGCCTCTCTGCCGATGCGGCCCATGCAGCGCCTCGAGTGGACCGACCCGCGTCGCCGAATGAGTTTTGGGGAGCCTTCTGGCCGGCCCCACAGTTCCGTTGTCCTCTTGTCTGTTCGCCGGGGCCGTGGGCGCGCCCGTTCTCGATGTGTGCTTACGCGACAGACACGGTGCGCGCGTGCCTCCCCCTCGACCATCCTCCGCTTCTCCTCCGCTGCGCGGGGCCACGCTTCACGGCTACGCACGTTTCACTCGCCCACGCTCCGTTCCGTCGAGCTACGGTGACTGCCGACGCGTTTGCGGTACTCTTCCGAGGCACGCTTAAGCTCCTGCGACAAGCCGCGCGTGACACGCATGCTGCATTAGGCGTGTCGCCTACATGATGCGCCTCGTCGCGTGTTGCAGCGCGACGGGGTGCACGTGCCGTGCCGCAGCCGCGCGGCCACGCGGCCTCCCGCCCCCCGCAGCCCCCTGCGCCGCTGTCACGCCAGCTGGCAGGATCCGTCCGGCTCCGCCACGTCGCCTGTCACTAGGTCGTTAGCTGCGCTCAGGACGAGCAGCTCTAGGGAGCTGCTGCCGGCTGCAGGGCTAAGCTATTGGGTGCGCGATGCGGCTAAGCCGCGTGAGGAAGTGCTCTCTAAGGGCGACAAGGGTCAAGGCTCAAGCTCCTTGTAACCACAGAAAGGGGTGCCAGACGAGAGTGCCTCGCAAGGCCACTCCGTCTGGCATAAGGCAGGGACAGCGACCCTCTGCCGTACGACCGGGCACACACGCCCAGCCGCGGGGCCCCGAGCCCCACAGAGCCACACGCACACTGCGCCAGCCGAGACACCTCCCCCGGGTATCGCACCACATACTTGCCTGGCATCGGATCTGCCCAGCCGCGCCCTCAGGCTGCGGGGGGACCTGCCCATAGATTGGACAGTCCAGCTATCCGGCGTGACACCGCCTGCGACCCACCGGCAAGCCCAGACTGCTGCGCAGCTCGGTGGTTTGTTCGCTGCGTGGCCCGTTCGGGTTAGGCTCCTGCGTGCCGGTCTGGGGTTACAAGACATCAACGAAGCGAAGCGCTTGGTTGTGTCGTAGGGCGTGTTCCGCAGACTACGCAGACCTGTGGGGAGCTTACCGAGTGTTCGCCGTCGCCTGTGGATAGGGAGGGCCCGCGAGGGCAAAGGGGCACGGATTCTCACGAAGTTATGGACCGCGCCAGGCGCTACGCGCCGGGGCCTCAGCCCAACTAGACCGAACGGATCTTGTGGCCTTTCATTTGGCTCCGATTCTTGGTGGACACATGGCCACCGCGCGCGGGCAGGCAGCTAGGCGCGCGCGGGGGTGCGCGGGGGTGCGTCGATGGGGCAGGGGATGCGGGGTCGTGCATCGATGGTCTTACGCCAAATTGCTTGGAGTAAACATAGAGCGAGGTACACGAGCCTTTTGGCCCAGCGGTCACGATTTGGAAGCCTTTGAGCGCTAATCGGCTTGCGATTACCGCCAACATCGCCGCGCTGAGCCCTGGACAGCCGGGAAGCCCCAAGGTGTTCTTCTTACTCATGTGTATCATAATCGAAAGCCCGCGCAGTGTACGTGACCCTGACCGACCTCCGTGCCCTCGCGATGGGTTTGGCACGAAGCCCAGCACCGACTTCGGACCTTCCGCCGCCCCTCTTCGATTCAGGCTTCCTTGCAAGAGCTATGAGTACTCGTAGAGGTGTACAGTAGCCTGGGCGGCAAGCCGAGGGCTCGCGCCGGCACTTCGAGGGTTATTTTTTCTCGCTCTCTCACAATTTCCGTCCCAACGGCCCGCGCCGCGGCCCCCCTGCGGGGTGCCCCTGCGCCGCCCGTCGCTCCGCAAATGAAAGGCCAAAAAAGGAGGGCGGGCGAGTTTGTGGTAGGGTTTACCTGGGCTTACCTTCGGTGTGCAGACGGGGAGGTCCGCCATTGCCCGAGTTGGCGCGACCAAAGCCCGCAGAAGCCTAGGCGTCCCCACGCCCCATGGAGCCGAACCTGGAATAGCAGGCGAAGGGGGTTCGGGGTCCGGGGTCGGGTCTCAGGTCCGCTGTGGGTGCTCGGTAGGCTTCTGCTGGTGGCGGGTGGGTCCTGTGTGGCACGTGGCGGGCCGCGTCGAGGGTTGCTGGATTGTTCTCCCCGGAGGTAGGAAGCCACGCATCCTGGCCCTCGACACGCACGCAAGCCCAGCCGCCCCTTCCTGCACTCTCCGCCTCTCAGCTTCCCTGCCTCTTTCTTGGAGACTCCGCCGTGGAAGCGGAGGATGCCCATACCGCCGGCCCGCCCGGGTGCCCTTAGTAACCCTGCAGGCCGTCCTGTCCACAGCCATCGCCCGAGCTGCTAGGCGCGTCCTAGGCCCGCATGACCCCCGGTGCCATGGGGCGTCGGGACACTGAGGACCAATAGGCCTTGAGCCGGGAAGCGGTGAGGTCACCGGTGAGGTTGGGCGGATACCCTCTCGCGCGCAACCTGTCCCTTCTGGTGCGCCCGCATAAGTGCAGGCTTAGCGGAGGCGTGACGGCGAGGCATGGGCCGAAACACATACGAACACGCTGTACTGCTACCTTCTTCGTGGTCTCCAAGCCCCGGAGACCCGCAGCAGCAGTCCGCACAACAGCAGCTCGTAATGAGCTTTCCCGTCCAGAAAGGGTTCCGCACGCCAGAGCCCATTTTTGGGCTGAACCCGGCTGTGGAGCGCCAGCCGGGGGGCTCAGCCCTCCAGGATTGCCCCGTGTCGGCGTCCGGCCGTCCTGGACGGTCCGTCCATCCGTCCGTGTGTGCCTGTGTCACGCAACAACCCGCGATTCACGCCTAGCCCGCGACGCCACAAGCTTTAGTTTCCTTATCCCTATCTCTTGTGATTGAGAGCAGGGAAACTGATCGACCCGGCATTTCGGGGTTGCGAAGGCCCCTAACTTATGGTGGGTTCAGTCCGTGCGCTGTGGGCGTAGTGCTTGATTGCGCGGCCCCAGTGCCGCCCGGCCTCGCGGGGTTTGGGGCTCAGCCCTTTTCCCTGTCCTGAGGAGGGACAGACACCCTTGTTTGGGCTGAACCGGACCTCTGGCTGCGATAGGACACACGGTTAGGACAGGGTGGCGACTGGCGAGCGGGGAGCGACGTTCGGCTTCCCGGGTGGATGGGCAGGGCTATGTGTTGCGGATACCGCTATCGCCCGAGCGCGCTCGCGGTGCCTACACGCCCCACGCCCCACGGAGCCGAACCTGTGGGCAGTGAAGGCGTTGTCCGAAGAGAGAGAAGGAGCAGTGCGTCACCCGTTTTCCTTCGCCTCGGCCTTCGGCGGGGCTTGACTCCCCGTCCATGGACCACTTGTCCGTACCTCGCATCCGTGCTGTTGATGCCCTATGCCTCTTATACCGTATGGCGAGCTTCGGCCAGAACAATACACCAGTCCTCGGTGTTTACAATGAAGGACCCCCCTGGGGTCACAGCGCTGAACGCTGGGGCCAAGCGACCCACCTCACGGGCTTGCCCCCTGCAAGCCAGAACGCAAGTCCCTGTCATAACTTGCACTGACCACACTCAGGTCCCACCTTAGTCCTTGGCACGCAATGACCATGCTCAGCGTGTATCGATGGCCCCTCCTCGGCCGCGCCTCCTACCAGTAACCGTTTACCGTTCATCATGTGCTCACACTGTTGGCCGTACACCTCTCGATCCTGGCTCTCCCGACCCCACATTCACTCCCACTCTGCGGCTCCCTCCCGTTTGTTATGCGCCGCAGAGGACTATGTCCCCTTTCCGCAAGGTGCACATCCCATCAAACGCCACGTGTAGCTCACCCGGTCCCCGCCCCTGCCCTGCGACTCCCTCCCGTTTGTTATGCGCCGCCGGGCGAACCCCCCCCCCCCCCCTGCGGCTCCCTCCCGTTTGTTATGCGCCGCAGGGTGTGCCCCGCCTCCATCAAGGGGCGTCCGGGCCTGCATACTGCACTGATCCATCCGCCCTGGCCGCTAGGAAAGGGTGGTCGGTTGGGACCTCATCCCAGCCCCTGTGCGTGAGCCCAACCTCCGCAAAACACTGCAAACGGCCCTCAAACTCGCCTCGTGCCACTGCTAAAGCCTGTGCCATCATCAAGGAGTGGTCCTGAGCGTCCCTGTGCGCATACTTGTACCTTCTGGCCCGGTCCATCGCGCATATCGCGGCCAGACACACTACGTCCCACACTCGCGCATGAATCCCGGTGCCCTCTGGGGGCACAGCAAGCCACACCTCGTGTCGTTTCACCGCCCTGCCAATACCATGACTGAGGCGCATACGAACAGCCACAGCGGCTGGGCAATACCAGAAATGGTGGAGCCGATCGCCTTGCTCCATGGCCCGCCCACACGGACACCTCGCCACGTTCTCAGTTCCTAACTGGCTCCGGTGCATGCCAAATCCCGGGAAGCCATCCATCGCCAGCCTCCACAAGGGCTCTTTATTGCCCGGATCCCACTTAATGCCCCACAACCTCGGCCAAACCGCTTTCAGACTTGCCACTGCTTCTGCTGATGCCGTGTCTGTGCCGTACGCCTCCTGAATGTAAAGTGCATGCTTCCGTGCTAGCTTAACCCGAGCCGGTCCCAATTGCAAGTGCGTGGCCAGGCTAACTGTCATCTTTGCCAAGCTGACGTCCTCCCAGCCTATGCCCCTGGCAATGTTCGCCCAAGCCTCTTCTTCCCCTGGGGCGGCCGCCTGATCGTCCACCCCCCGTGCTGCTTCGGCCCACCCGGCCGGGAGCCGGCTAATAAGCGCGCCCAGGCGCTGTCCCATGTCTAGTCCATTGCGGAGTGCTTGCGGGAGCGCTCCCACCTGCGTGCCCAAAATGCTCTGTACTACCCTTTCGGTGTATGACCTGTTGATCTGGGCCCTCGCCCGTGCGAGAGCCCGACCTATGCTGCCCTCCAGCCCGTGCATCCCTCGGATGCGCTCAAGCTCATCTAGGCAGCGGACTGCCGTGCCTACTGTCCGCAGTCCCGGAACCGCGAACAGATCTGTGAACTCGCCTTCGAGGCCCCAGCTTGGGGCGTTGTTGTCGATGTTCCCCGCGGGCAGGGCTGGGTTGCCCCAAAGCGGTGCATTGTAGACCCAGGCTCCGGCTGGCATGGGAGCAATCACTTGGGCCTGGGGCAGCAGCGCTAGCGCGCCTGCCACGCGCACCAGTGCTGGTGAGGTTGCGCGTTGGACTGTGGCCCCCAAGATGCGGAGACCGATCGACGATGTCGGGCGCCGCATTGTCAGGAGGCAGAGCGGGTGTGCTGCTGGGTGGGTTGAGCGGAGCAGGGAGACGAGCGGCGCGGTCCACGGCGGGCGGTAGCGGAGGAGGCCGCAGGCGCCCAGAATGCCACGGACTGCCGCACTCGCGTGCCTGGCGCCAGTGTGCTCGACGAGGGGGAGCAGGCCGAAGCCGCCAACTGCCGGGGAGAGGTACATGCAGCTCGTGGGTGCTCCTGCGGGCAGTGCGTTGGGGTTGTCCCTGTATCGAGCAGGCGACATGTTGCGGTCGGTCAGGGCCGCCACCGTGCCCACTAGGTGCTCTGTCGCCGTACGAGGGGGTAGGCCGTTGTGCTGGCAGTGGTAGAGGAGGGTGCCCAGGCCGTAGGCGGACAGGCATGAGGCAACGCCGAAGGCTGAGAGGCCCATCCTCGCGATCAGAGTCAGGCGGCTGAGAAACTTGTCCAGCAGGGGGGGAGGGAGGGGAGTGGCCGCCGTTGGTTGTGTGGAGAACGTGACGCCAAGGGTGCGTGCAGAGGCGGCGAGGTGGAGGCCGGCAACCTGCTCCGCAGCCTGGGGTCCGGGGGGGGGATGCTGCTGGAGGGCTGGGGGCGGCGGCGTGCCGATGCGGAGGAGCTCGCACTTTCCCACGTTGAGGCGTTGGCCTGACGCTGCTGCGAAGGTGTCCATGGCGCTCATCAGGGCGGAGACGAGGGCGGTGGATCGCAGGATCTGTCCGTAGTCATCTGCATACTGGCTGGCTGTGAGGCGCGTGTTGGCTAGGGCGAACCACAGTTCAAGTCGCTTGAGGAAGGAGAGCAGGGCTTGTCCGGGGGCCAGGTAGAGAAGGGGGGCCAGCGGGCAGCCCTGTCGTACCCCAGCTGTAACTGCCTTATAGCTGGAAAGCTGACCGTTGACCAAGGCAGCCGATCTGGTGCCCGTGTAGATCAGTCTGACCCATCTAAGAAAGCCATCGCCAACCCCCAGAGCATCCAGGCAGGCGAGGAGGAACGGCCTGTCCACGGTGTCGTACGCTTTGTGGAAGTCGAGGAAGGCTATGAGGCCCGACTCGCCTGATTTGCGCAAGGACTCAGCGAGCAGCTGCATGAGGAGGATGTTGTCGGAGATGAGGCGAAGGGTGAGGAAGGCGGTCTGCTCGTTGTCAATGGCCTCCACGAAGGCGGGGAGGAGGCGGCGGGCGAGGACGCGGGCAAGGAGGCGGTAGTCCGTGTCCAGGAGGGCGATTGGGCGGTACATGGCGGCGACAGCTGGGTCCCCGCCCTTGTGAAAGCACGAGATCACTGCGTCCAGAAAGCCTGCTGGGGTCGACTCGGTGGTCCCAATGGCGGTGAAGACGTCAACGAGGATAGGGGTTAGCTGTGCTGCGTACGCCTTGTAGAGATCCATGGGGATGCCATCTGCGCCGGGGGCAGTTCCGGGCCGGGCGCCGGCAATAGCTGTGGCTACCTCCTTTGCCAAAACCTCCGCTGCCCCCATCTCGGCTACACGGCTCGGCGGGCAGCGGTTGCCGGCTGCACGTAGGGCGTGTAAGACCTGTGCGCGGGCTTCTGGGTCGGCAGCTGCGGCTGTGCTGACTCTGCTCCAGAACTCTGCCATCACCTCAGGTAACTCTTCGGGATTGGTTGCCTGGGACCCGTCAGGGCGCTGAAGCTGTCGTATGACGCAGCCACCTGAGGCGGGGCGGATTAGTCGTGTGATGGCTGGGCAGGGGCGCTCCCCAGTCCGGAGCCAGGCTTGACGTGCGCGGCGGGCCAATGGTGCTGCGGCGCGGAGGCTGGCGGCGGCGGCCGCTGCGCGCGCGGCGGCCGCTGCTGACGCGGCGCTGAGGTCGCCTGCTGCTACGGCTGCAAATGCTGCGGCTTCTGCTTGGGCAGCCGCCTCTGCTTCTGCAGTTGCCTGCAGGCGGCGCTGGCGGGCCATACGGTTGAGTCGGTTGCAGCTGATGAGGAGGGAGCGCTTGAAGCGGGTCCACCACTGCAGGCACTCGGCGGGCGTGGTTGGGCGTGCGGCACTCGCTTGTATAAGCCAGCCGCCAAACTGGTCTCGCAGGTCGGGGTGATCCAAGAAGTGGAGGCGGGCTCTTGGGAGGCCCCGCCCGGCGGGCCGTGCCGTATCAAGGGGGTTGATGAAGATGGAAACCAGCCGGTGGTCAGAGGGGCGGCCTGACTCCACGCGGCAGGTGGGCACGTGGGCCGCCAGGGGACTGGAGGCGAGAAGGCGGTCGAGGCGGGCGGCGCTGGCGCCGTTGGTGAACGTGTATGCGCGCTGCTCGGGGTGAAGGGCACGATAGACGTCAACGAGGCCTGGGCAGAAGGTGGAGAAAGTTGCTGTGGTGGCGGCATCGTCGGGGCGCCCATGCGCCGAGATGCTGTCCAGGGCGGGGTTGGGGACGAAGTTGAAGTCGGCTGCTAGGAGGTGGGTGCTCGTGGCTGACAGACTGGGGCCGAGGACAGTCTCAATAAAGCAACGTTGAGCTGAAGGGTTGGCGGAAGGAAGGTAGGCGCAGGTCAGCGTGAAGCTGTGGCCACCCCATCGTACTGGCAGCTGCACAAGTCGGCCCTCTGTGTCGGTCGTTGAAGGAGCAACAGGCACTTGTAGAGCTCCTCCAGTTATCAAGGCTTTACGTATCAGGATGGCGACGCCGCCGGCTGGGCCGCCCCGTGGCCCCTGGCCTGCCGGCGACCAAAAGGATTGCCAGTCGCCCACGTGGAGCTGGGCTGCAATGACGCTCATCTGGGTCTGCACCCAGTTGGTCTGCGCTGCTGGGAGCTTAGTCTCTTGTAAACATACTACGTCAAACCGCTGCCTCGCCCACTGCTGCATGAGGGCGGTAAGGCGATCCAGCTGACGGTTTCCACCCCCCAAGATGCCTCGTATGTTGTGGGTTGCGACCCTGAGCGGTGGGAGTCCCGCTCGCTCCCGAGGGCGGCGCCCGGGCATTTAGATGAGGTCGCCCGAAGCCACCTCCGCCCAGCTGGCAGCGAGGGAGCGGCGCGCCGGGATGGCGTGGCCTCCACCAGCGTCGTCCAGGTCTGTCTCCGAGGGCAGCGGCACCCTCGTCTTTTTCCCAGGGGGGCTCGAGCCGGTGCTGCCGCCGCCCCTGCCGTTCTTGCCGCTGAGGCGGCCTGTGGCCCCGCCCCGTGCAGGGCCGCGGCCCCTGCCCGCTCCGCCCCGCTGGGGTAGCGCTAGGGCCGCCAGCGCCGTGATCTGCTCGTCGTCGCCCTCCGGGTCCACGGCGGCGGCGGCACGCAGCAGGCCCGGCGGCAGCTGGCCGTCGTCTCCCGCCCCAGCCGCGGCGTTGGGCGCGCAGCCCAAGTCCGCCGGCCCGTCGGCTCCCGCTGGCTCCTCGTGGGCGGCTGGGTCCGCCTCGTCCGCCCCCAGTCCCTCGCCCCCTTCCGCCGCCCTCTCGCCGCCCTCGCTGTCGGTGCCCTCGGGGTGCGACTCCACGGCAGCGGTGGAGTCCGCCTCCTGCTCCTCAGCCGCCACCCCCACAGTCTCGGTGCTGGCCGCTGGTGCGCCGCCGCCCCCGGTCTCCCCCGAGCCCTCCGCCTCCTCCTCCTGTACGGCCGCTCCTGCTGCTGCTGCTGCGGCGGCGGCAGCCGCTGCGGCTGCCGCCTCAGCCTCAGCCGCGTCCACGTCATCCGCCCAGGGGCCGATGTACGGGTCCTCGGTGTCCTCTGACTCCGGCGGCTGGTGCCGCTGCTTGCTGTTGCTGTACGCCTCGTGCTTGAGGGCGCCATTGCGGCAGGCGCGGTCGTAGTTGCCCCGGTGCAGGGGGCGGCACCGCAGCGTGAAGGTGGGGTCGTTGGTCTTCGACCCGTCCAGGTACTTGGTCCAGTCCTCCCGCTCTTTCCGGCCCGAGGCCGGAGGGGGCTCGTTCAGGTTTCCCGGGAGCTTCGTGCCCGCCGGGAAGTACAGGATGCAGCGGTCTCCCGACTCCAGGGCCGAGCAGCCGTCCACGTGCGTTGCCACGCGCGCAGGGAGGGAGCCCAGGGTGAAGCGGGTCACCTCTCGCACGTTCAGTTCACCGAACTCGGTCGGCCAGCCGTAGGAGTCGATGGCGATGAGGTCCTCGGTCCACTCCACCGTCCAGTCCACCTCGGGGATGTAGGAGGGGGCGGTGGGGGGGCCGGAGAGGATGGCGGGGGTTTGGAACACGCTGTCGCCGGCGTAGTCGGCCACCGCGGCCAGCATGCTCTTGAGCTTCGCCTGCCCAGCATCGCTCAGGACCAGCGTGATGGTGGCCAGGCAGGCGGCTGGGGCGTCGGGGTCCGCTGTGCTAAGGTCCGTGAATCGGATGCCGCCGAATTGCTGAACGGCCTTCGGGCCAGCGTTCTTGAGCTCATCCGTGATGTCGCTAATTGCCAGTTTCACTAGGTCCAGGGTATCTTTCTTTCCGAGTTCTGCTGCGGAGAAGCCATTGATGTGGCCGGTCAGGTTCGCGCGAGTGCGTCGCTCGCGGTTCAAGGGGGTGGTCAGCGAGTACTCTACTTTGAGCGGAGCTGGGCCTCTGGCCCACGCGGACCGGGCCGCGGCCGCCGACATGTCGGTCGGTTGCGCTCTACCTAGCTAGGAGGCGGGGCACGCCCATCGTGCGTGTCTGTGTCTGTGCCTGTTCCAGCAGTTCCATACACCTGTTCCATACACCAGGGCGCCTAGCAGCGGTGGCAGTGCCGGTCGTGCCGTGTCCCACGCGCGGACATGCCGGCCGGCCGGTGTCTACGTCGACTTCGGTTGGGCTTCGTCCGCCCCGTCGCGCGCTTCTCCCTTGTGGTCCCACAACTTTGCGGTTCCTGCGCCGGCTCCTTGGTGTCGAGCTAGTTGCATTAGTGCACGCGGGATGGCGGGATGAGGCGTCTAGAGCCGTACTGCGGTCAGCTACTTACCAGCCGTCCTTGCCACTGTCTCTTTCCCCCTGTTCGCACTGCACACGCACTGCACTACTACCGTTAGCAACACCACAAGCTGACTTGACGCTGCGCTTCACTTTAATCACAGGTGGGCCAACGCGCTTTAGCGGGACCGGCGGCCGCCTGCGCGGACAACACCGGGGGCCTCGACAACAGGAGCCAGGAAAGTACCGTTTGCGCGCGCGGCTGCTCCCAGGTTAGCCCCTGCCTCTGCGATGCACACTGCTGGCACCCTGCCTCGCTTCGTTGATGTCTTCTACACCCTGCCTTCTCCGGCGTCGTCCTGTCTACGGTGCATGGCCCAAGCAAGTACAGAACTTCTTCTTCGATTCAGGCCCCAAGAGTCCTGCATACCCCCCTCCTGCATTCCGTCCCAACGGCCCGTCGTCTCAACGGCCCTCCACGCCGCCCGTCGCCCCCCACAGGAAAGGCCAAAGAGGGCTGAGCCCCAAACCCTGCAATACTGGGGCGGCACCCTCAAGCACTACGCTCTACAGAGCACGGGCGAACCCATGCCGCAAGCAAGGACTTCCAGGCGAGGCCCTGCTAGACGCCTGGCACTGACGAACCCATGCCGCAAGCAAGGACTTCCAGGCGAGGCCCTGCTAGAGGCCAGCCTCGCAACGTATCATCCTTGCTCATCCGGGAGGGCAACGGCACTCTCTCTCGGGGCACTCTCTCAGTCGAGGGTCAAACCTTGCTCACAGCTCTCGTGACTCTTAGCAAGCCGAACCCTTGCAACTTGACCGAGTGCACTACAAGAGCGCCACTGCGCAGCCTAGTCGTCCTTGACGCGGTAAGTCACTGGTGATCGTCGCCGCTTTGCCACGCCGAAGCCTGATGGGCCAGAGTTCTACCGGCCTGTGGCAGATGCCGCCGCAAGCCGCTCTGGGTCATCAGCCGGCCCGAAGTACCGCATCGCCTTTGCCCCGGCGCCAACCTGCGGGTGAGGTGACCAACGAGGGCCAGAGCACAGTCTCGGCTGGTTGGCGAGGGAGCAGCTGTTAACCAAGAACAGTTGTCACCCACTACCCACCACAATCCCAATCAGCTTGAATTTGTTGCCTGCGCCAGCTGTGACTGGTAAACCTGGCCCCAAGGTCGTAAACTGAAGCACGCACGCCTTGTGCTGAGAGACCTGGGGACAGATGAGGACAAGAGGTGAGGGTTCAGGCCTGGCCTGGCAGTATGAACCACGAACCGTGCTCTTAAACCGCACCGCAATGTCCGTGATGTTCGTGACTGACGCCCGCCGTTCTGTCAGTGCGTTGATTTGGTAAGGAGGACACTTGCAGCCGGCCTATGCATGGCCAAAATGAGATTGGCGTTAGGAGCCAAGGCCACAGCATCTCATGGCAAAGAGGTCAGTCCGGCCTCTTCAGACTTGCTGTCTTACCTCACAAGTGATACGGACGCAGCCCATGTTGGCGTAGCTGATGAGGTAAGCGACCTATATATACATATATATATATGTCATTGAACGCTGTGACGCTCATATAGGTGCCTGCTCCCAGCAGTGCTGCTTCTAGTGCCTCCCTAGCTTCTCACCCCCAACACGACGTTTGGTTCTGTCTGTGAAGCGCCAGGTAGCTGCTCGGACTCCTTGGGTTCCCGAGTGTCAATCTGTCAAGGATTATTGCAGAGGGAACGTTGGGTCTTGGCGAGCTGGGTCTGCCCTGGGCCCCTGCGACCCTGCAACCGGATCGCCACGCCGGTCGCCCGCCCCTCTCCCGCCCCACCTGCATCCGAAGTGTGCTGCCCTTTTCCATCGCTACCCATCCCCATTTGCCCCTGCCCTCGTCTGTCCAGTTCCAGCCCTTGGTAGGGTGTTCAACAACTTCCTGCGGGACCAAGACCGGAACTGTTTAGTCAGGACCCCCGCGCTGTGCTTGGCGAGGGCGGGGAGGGGAGGATGTGTGCAAAGAGGAGCATGTGCTACGGGTGTGAGGAGGTCGAGCAGGTAAAAGCATCCTACTGCATCCGACTCTCGCTTGACGCTTTCGCCAACCGAGCTCGGCAGGTCGGCACCCCCGGTGAGTGCCCGGCCATGAAGTGCCCCCTGCTCACCATGAGGAGATGCTCAATGAAGCAAGTCGAGCGGAATGAATGGTAGTTTCCAGCTATCATGGGTTCTGGCATGGGCGCAGCTGCAGTGTCCTTCAACGAGGCAGCTTCTTTTCCCCCGTGCCAGTCTCCGAGCTGGTCTGAGTCATCCAAGCTGGTGCTGGGCTGCGGGCGGAGGCGGTCGTTGTCGGCCAGGAGCTCCTGCAATGACAGTGAGTGAAACAAGTGTAAGACCAACTGGCAGGCGAAGGGATCCCCATACAGCTGAGACGCACTAGGACCAGTGTGGCCAGTATGTCCGCCATGACCACGTGTCCTCCCATGTCAGGGTGGTTGTAGTTCTCGTGATTCAGGGCCCACGGCAGGACTCCCAGCACGGATGGCTGGGACAGTGCAGCATCCAAGTATGCGTCATACTTGAGGCGATACGCCAGCGCAGCCTCACTGCTCGTGCCCTTTACAAGGCTGGCCTCTGCGGCAGCTGCCTTTGCAGCAGCAGTGTGCAGCGTCTCTGCGGCGGCAGTCGAGGCTGCAAGGAAGGGAAGAATAACAGCCCGCAAGCTCACCTGCGCAAGAGACAAGAGGGTGTCACATGACGGTCTTCAGCAGAATTGATGGTCTTCCCATGCCTTACCGACGGCAACGCATAGTATGACGCAAATTCGTTTAGATCCCGCTCAGAGAAGTGAAAATATCTGCAAGGGCGCGCGGGGGAGGCACGTGAAGACCAGAAATCCCACGGTGCGGTGAACGGCCATACTTACTTGACAAAGCCGCGGTTCCATGGCCACATATGGACAAGCATGACAGCAGGGCGAGAAGGCAAATCCAGCGCTTTGCGGATAAGCTGCTCATAGCTGCGTCGGTCCTGCAGCGACGAGCAAGGTTCACGGGTGTAAGTGGGCGGCGCGGTTTACCACCCGAGCACCGAGCTCATTGACGATGGTTCCAGGCGTCCATCTAGTCCACCTGGAAGTCCTTGCTCGGGGATGGGGGATCGTTGTGCCTGCGGGACGCATGACACCGCCAAGGAGGCCCGAGATAGGAAGGGCCATGAGCAGGTTGCAGATTGTGCCTCCCAAGCAAGTCGGGTGGCCAGCAGACGTCCTCAGTTCTCCATAGACTCACGAGAACTCTATCATCAGCAAATCCACGTCAGGCTGCATATGGTGATCCATGCATGCCGACATGTACGCTGTGGTGGTTCCTGCGATCAGTTGGGTTGGGAGACACCATCCTTAGTCAGTAAAACATGAAAGGCCAGTGATGTGACAAGTGCGGGTGTGTGCTGTTGGCCGAATAGACTTTGAGGAGCTCCGGAAGCGTGTGCTGTTGACTGTGCTGACTGCTGGCTGCATCTTCAGTTAGACCTCCAGCAGACGCGTGGGTGGCAGAGGCAAACCTGTGCTTCAGTTGATGTGTGGGAGGCAATACAGCCTGCAATATCCGTGTGAAGAGCGCTAGGTAGTTATTGTGCTGGGGGTCGCAGTAAATGCCAGCACCAGTAGTGATACTGCCGCCCAGAACCCCGATGCGGACTGGGTCCCCTGAGAGAACAGAAGGCAGTGATCATCAATAGTGAGCGCGGTACGGATGCCCAGTCGAGCTACCCTACCCTACCCTGACGAATGCGTTCGACAAACAACCTCATCCGGCTGGCATGTCCTTGGTACGTTATGCCTGCGAGCCTTTGTGCGTACCCAACGGCCCAACGGTACGGCATGGGCTGCCTCGCGCTGTCAGCCGAGGTCACACTTTGTAGAGGGGAGCGCACTCGCTCCTCGGGGCTGTAACGGTCTGTGGCCCCGGTAGCAAGCCAGGGTGGGGAGTGGGGGTGTGTGCGGAAGCCTTTAGCAGGCACCCACTACTTACAGTACTGTTTTGCTAGGCGCGACTCGATGTCCGTGCGGTTCCAGGTACTTCCATTGCATCCCATCGGGGGTGGCGCATGTGCGGCATTGACCGCAATCAGGATGATGAGGAGCGTCCCGCCAAGAGCTCCACTGCGCTGACAGTCCATCGCCCAAGGTATGTAGCAGGTGACGCGGTTTCTGTTGCTGCAAGGGGTTGCTGCAAAGAGAAGTCTGCCTGCGCACCCCCAGACTCGAACCTGAAGCACGCAAGTGATCTACTGCGCTGGCGTGTGAATTGCTGGTCTGCTGAGGGGCAACTTTGAAACAGGGTCTCGGCTACAGGCCAGAGCCTAGGTAAACCGCGCCTTTACTGTACATATTGAAGCGTCCACAGGCAAAGACAGGCAGAATTGTATCGGTATGAATATTGCCGACTGTTCGGCCAAACGCGGGGTCGTATGCTGCCTCCTACGTTGCCCTGCTATGTTGTACGGCAGGCTCCGGCTGCTGCTCCTTACTGGGCTTGAGAGTCAGTTTGTAGGCCCATGAGCTGCAGGGCCGAAGCGCTAAAGCTTTGGAGTGAGCTCGCGACGCGGCATGTCGCCGAATTGAGCAAAAGACTCAGCCAGGCTACCACGTACCGGGGGCTGGCGGCCATCTCTAAACGATCGGGTCGCACCCAGCATTCAAGTGGCGCTTGGCTTTGGCCCCCTCCTGCCCCCTCCTGCCGCCGTGTTACATGCTCGCCCAGTGCTCGCCCCCTCCCCGTCGCCCCCTCCGCCACCTCCGCCCCCCGCGGGGTGTAGGGACAATAATGTGACTCTGACCCTGCTGACCCACCAACTCACGCATGGACCATGGACACGCGGCTGCGCTTCGCCGGTGGACCTCCAGGTGGCTCCACTTACGAGAGGCTGGAAGGGAGGGGGGGGGGCGAGAGGGGGGAGGTTGGAAGAACAACAGGCCACCAGGGAGGGGGGAAGGATGAGAGACGAGTGGGCAGTGAGGGGGGAAAAGGGATAGCGAGGCAGGCGGAAGCGTGAGCGCTGTCTGGAGGCTCAGGCCCACAGCTTGGGCACCCCTCGACCGCCCCAGGGAGCTCACCTCCCGCCGTATGGTAGCTTCTTTCATGTCTGCATCCAGGGACTGCTCTCCCCGTGCGCTACTTTCTTGCTCCTGCCGAACCTACCACCGTAGCGTTTCGTGCTTTGAACGCACTTTCGTGGCAAAATGGCTGTGTCCGGCGTGGACCCACCTCCCGACCGCTGAACGTGGTGCTCAGGCATACTCAGGGTTCAGACCTTGTCAATAGACGCCTTTTGAACTCCTGGAAGAGCGCAGGAGCCGACGGAGCGGGTCGTGCCCCCTGTGACGAAGTTCGTGGCCCCACCTTGGCGAAAGTTCCCAGACCCCCCGACCCCCCCACCCTCCCGGGAGGCTTCGGACGGCTTCGGGCGGTTTTGAAGGGCTTCGTTGTGCTGCCTGGTAAGGTGACGCCGCATTAGGCTCGCAAGATCAGGGCTGCGGATAGTTGCCGACCAGTGCAATCGTTGCATTTGCTGGCCTTGCTTTTCGCGTAACTTGTCTCCCGTGTCTCCTTTCCCCCATCCCCCCCCCCCCCGCTTGCCACGCACCCGCGAAGCTGGGCCTTTAGTCATAGCGGGCAGGACATCTCGCTCAGGTGAAAATCCTGGGTATACAATTTTTGCCGCCCTGAGCTGTTTCAGACTGATGGCACTCCCCCAGGGGTTAAGATGTGTCGGTGGCTGCATTGGATGGGGCCCGCGAAGCACAGGAAGTGTTATATCCCTCGTCTTGCACGTTTGCGCTCGAGGACAAGCGGGGCGCCCCCATGGGGGCGGAAGAGTAAGATAATGGCCCAGTAATGCGGCTGATCGCTGTCAACATTTCCGTACGAGGTCCTTTGGGCGCGCCTGCACGCAGGCTTGGCGGCGGCGGGGCGACGGGCGACGCACGGGGCGAAATACACACGAACACGTGTGTCCTCCTCCCTTCTCTGTCCTTCCAAGCCCCGGAGACCCGCAGCAGCACCGCAGCAGCCGGAAAACTGGTCTTTGCCGTGCGGACAAGACCTCCGCACGGTTCAGCCCATAAATTGGGCTCCGTGCGCTGGAAAAAGCCCGGACAAGCGCTGGGCGCCCCCATGGGGACGAAAAAGGGCTGAGCGAAAAAGAGCTGGTTATCCCGCAAGACCGCCAGGCAAACCACCAAAAGCTAAAACCACCTTCGGTGTAGTGGTGCAGCTCTTGAAGGGACTGCCGGTCCCTTCAATCGCTGACAGGGCCGGGGGGGATGCCGAAGTCGACATGGCGAGTAGTGCACCCCGGACGTGAGCTCCACTCGTAAAGCGCGCGAGACATCAAGGTAGATGCGAGGTCATGCGAGATGAGGAAGTCGCGGAAGGTGCGCCGCGCGACTTGCGAATGTGATGCGAGGAATACTGTGGTGGAATGCATTTAGGCCTAGACAGCCAATTACATGGGTGGATAAGGAAGGTAGATGGAGCAAAGTTTCCGGAAAAGCGGCCCCGCGACGGTGTTCAGGGGACGGCCGAGCAGGCCGAAGAGGTCTCCGTGGGGACCTCCCTACAGGTCGTTACGGGAGTCAATCCGTACTACTAGGCGTAACTCTTCGCTTGAACTGCGGACGGGGTCGCGAGGGGCGCGCATAATTAACCCGCAAAGTAACTGGAGGCCGAGCGCGCTCGCGCGGCATTCGGGCCGCGACTTCCGCGTACGCGCGCGCGGCAGTGCGTTCCTCTGCTGACCAGGCAAGCCCTGCGCACGATCAGGCGGTTCCAGGCCCTCTCTGCGCTAAGATGGCTGCTCGGCAAAATTGGACGTCTTCGCGACCGCCCGCGTTCACACGCCCCCGGCCTGCGCGACCTCGCCTTAGGGCACATAGCGGGAGCCCGGCGGGGTTAGCCAGCTCATCCGAGCGTCCCTGGCACCGCAGGAGGTTTCCGGACACTCGGTCAGCGTAACCGTACTCGAAACGTCGCATACAAGGGCTGCACAACTAGAAGGTTGCTGAAGTGAAGCCGTTGCCCGTGTTGAGAAGGGGATAGAGGGGGGGCGCCAGGTAGGGGGGCGGAGGGGTGCTGACCGTGCTGACAGCTGTTGACAGCAGGGCTTGGACAGAGGGAGAGGGAGCCCTGCTGTGTTGCGCACTGCCTCACAACCGACTTCTGGAGAAGATGAGGGCGGAAGGGGCCAGGCAGAGAGCAGGCTCGTCCCGGGGAGCGAGTTGTGAGGTGGCCCGGCCCGCCGGCGGCCGAGCGGGGTGAAGGTGCCCAAGGATGTTGCACGGGAGGTGAACACGCCTCCCGCCAGCGGCAATTCCTTCCAGTCACACGAGAGATGTACTACCTACGGTACCCATGAAACACAGGTCGCTCCGCGGGGCAGATGTTTGCCTTGCCAGCCGCCACATCCGCCGACCTCGGCGACTCAGGGACCGAGCAGAAGCTTCACAACGTTGTAAGTGAAGATGAGTGAGCATGGTCGCAGGCCCCAAAGGCCGACGGTCGCAAGAAGTCGTTCGCGAGGATGGCTGTGAATTTCGTGGGGGCCTGAGTTTCTCCTCAGAAACGAAGCCTTGAAGTTCACCCCCGAATTATCATACACCTTGGTACCTGCGGCGCCGCGCGGAACGGCCTCCTGGAGCAAAGCCGATTTCCGACACGCGGTCGTTGACATCCTCGAGCCTCGCGCGCGACGCCCCGACAGAGCTCACTGCGAACGCGCTAAGAAGCGCTAGTAGAAGGTCGCACCTCCGTGACTCTCCGACATTTTGCCGACACCCGACACCCGGATGCTCTAGCGAGAGACGGCTTAACTAGAAGGTTGCTGAAGTGAAGCCGTTGCCCGGGTTGAGCAGGGGCGGAGGGGAGCGGGGGGGCGAAGGAGGAGGGAGGTGGGGAGACAGCTGGTGACAGCTGGGAGCCCAGAGCAGCACAGGGGTGAGGGGTGGGCAACTCGGGGGTCCGCCCCCTTCGGCCCGGACATTGGAGTCGTGCACCCTCTCGCACGGCCTCCAAAGACCTGCATACCTATATGAATATCACTCAAGGGCTCCCTCGCCCGGTGGCCCGGCCCAGAACGCAAGGCCGAAGGGAATGCCCGCCTGCATGTCCGAAAGCCCCTAAACAACACCAAACTAAGCGCTGAACAAGATGAACATGTACGTTGTCATGTTCTCTAGCATGTGGGCATCTCTTAGAGGGACCCAGCATCGCCCAGAGGAAGCTTGCGAGGGCGATGCGCGTTTTGCCAGTCGCCAAACCGGGGTCGGGGAGCCTCCGAGCACGCCTGTCTGCCCTCTCAGGGCAGCAGGGAGCCCTCTGGAGCGAGGCCCGGTGTCCTCGTTTGTCAGGGCGTGCAACCGGGCCTGCATGCACTTGTGCGAACCCGCCTGTCGTCGCGCACGCTGGTTCAGGCGAGATAAGGGCACGTGCTCTTGAAGGGCCAAGCAAAGGCGCAATATGCGGGGCTAGCCGCAGTCTTCATGTCCGTTGGTGGCGGCCGGTCGGCAATTGCTTGCAGCGGACCGCCCTGGGTCAACCCCGGTCGTTCCCGCCCAACTCCTTCGATTATTCTGTGCATTATGATAGTATAGTTCTGCCTGCACAGGCCTCACCGCGTTTCAACAAGGGGCCGACCCACAAGGCCCGCAAAACCGCGATTTGAGTCCCCCCGCGAGAGGCGGGATTGCGCCCGGCGCGAGCTTAGTTCAGGTCACCTGACCCGGCCTGCTCTTGAAGGCATACACACGGAAACGCTTTGCATTTGCGCTGCCGCGGACGAGCCAGTCCTGTCAGGGAGATGTTGGTGTTGGCGATGGCACTGGGCGCCCAACGCCACCCTCTGGACGTCGCGCGTGCAAAGCCGCCAAGCCTAGCCCAAGCGTATTGTCAGCACAGTGCTCCCTGTGCTGTTTGGGAGCTGTCGGGACGCGATCAGCGACCGCCACTTCTCCCGATGCCCGCTTTTCCCCCCCCAACGCGACACCGGCTGGCACTCGCGGCCGGCATGGTCTAGCGTGTTGGATCCGGTCTGCTCTTGAAGGGGCAATTCTGCTAGTTCTTGGGACGGTCGTAGCCACGAAAGATGCAACGCTGCCGACACTGGCGTGTCAGGGGTGGACCGCATCGCGCAGGCGTGGGCCCGGGTCCGGCACAGCATGAACAGTGAACCGCGTGAACCGCCGGCCCGTATAACATATACAGAAGGTACCAAGATGGTGTAAGCACGCTTGGTACGTTGGCTTCCTTCACTTCTGAGCAACTCGATTCTAGCGGGACCGGGCTATGTCCGAGTTCAAGTCAGTTCAAGCGGCTGAAGCTTCAAGGTTACTAGGTACATAGTCCTTAGCTCAGAGGCAGCAAGTCCTAGCCTTACTTTGCTTTACTTTTGCGCCCGTCGAAAGTCCGGGACATGCCGACTTTCCAGCCTCGCCGCGCGGCAAAGAAGGCCCCCCGACCGCGCAAAAAAGGCCCTCAAGGCTTATGTGAGCCTTATGGACTGCTCGGGCTTGACAGACTTCGGTCGGCGCGCTTTCCTGGCGAGCCGCAAGTTGGCATGTCGAGCACGCATCGGGTCGCGCCTCGGGGCCCTACAGGCCGCCAGGACCGCACCTATGGCTCATGATAGTAGTATTGAACTGCCATGTGCAGTTTTAGGCGGGTGCACGCCGGCAAACTCGCTTTTGGCCCCGAGTTGCCCACCCCTCACCCCTGGAGCAGCACTGCTCTGCACAGCACCCTTGGCTCTCTCATGTCCTCACGACGCACCTCACAAAGAGCGCAGGCCGGAAGGGGCCAGTCGGGGAGCAGGCACGGGGAGCAGGCCTGTACCGGAGAGCGAGGTGGCCCGGCCCGTCGGGGGCGGCGAAGGGTCGCCAGGGATGTTGCACGCGAGGTGCACGTCCGTGCCCTCCGCGAACGTCAACCCGCTGTGTGCCAGTCCAATGAAGGACACCGTATCTATCTATGACGCCCATGCTCGCTTCGCGGGGCCGTGTTTTGTCTTGCCAGCCGCCACATGTTGAATCGCGCCGACCCCGGCGACTCAGTAGCCCAGGCCGCGCTGAAGCTTCGCGTTTGCTTGAATGAAGCCCGGCGAGCAAGGGCAGGTCCCAAAGCGCCGCGGTCGCACAAGGCGCTCGCGAGGATGGCTGCGAAGTTCGCCTAGGATGGCGTTTCGTAGCCGCTGTTGGCCCTTACGGCTAGACCCCGCCATATATAATCATAGCAATGTACCGGAGCAGCGTTTCGAGGGCTCTTATTTTACCAGCAGATTTGCGAGACATCCCGACCTCGCGCGACACGCTGCGCCCGAGCTCGCTGTGAACGCGCTAAGAAGCGCTTCAAGGAGGTGCCAAGGGCGGCGGAGCTCCGAGACGGTCCGGAACCGAGTCTAAACGCTCTAGCGAGAGACGGCTTAAATACTACGTTGCTGAAGTGAAGCCGTTACCCGTGTAACGAAGGGGAGGGGGGGGAGCCAGGGGGTAGGGAGGAGGGGGAGACAGCTGGTGACAGCTGCAAGTGGGTGAGGAAGCCCTGCTGGCTTGCACAGCAGTTGTAGCCTCACAACCGACTGCTCAGGAAGCTTAGGATGGAAGGAGCGCGTAAGTAAAGCACGGCCGCAGGCCCGCTAAGCGCCGCGGTCGCAGAAGGCGTTCGCGAGGATGGCTGTGAGTTTCGTCGAGGATGGCGTTTGTCCGCAGTTACAAGCCCACAGAGCTTGCTCCCTTTAACGCAAATCCTGCGCTGGTCTCAGAGCGGCGTTTCGAGGGCTCTTATTTTAGCGTCAAACTTGCTGGACATCCCAACCTCGCGCGACACGCCCCGACAGAGCTCGCTGTGTTCGCGCTAAGGAGCGCTAGTTGAAGGTCGCAACTCCGGGACTCTCCGAGATTTTGCCGACACCCGACACCCGGATGCTCTAGCGAGAGACGGCTTAATAACCCCCATGCTTAAGGCTCTATGCTGCACGCTTTCGCGCAAACATCTATGCTTTATGGTGGGCATACAGATGAATAGCAGGCAGCGGGGAGACAGCAGGCATGAACGCAGGCGCGACGACACTGTCGATAGCGGACCGGCCTATGGAGCGCAGCTGGGCCTGCTGTTGGCTGCTTCCTGCAGTCTCCGCAGCTAGCCCACGCAGAGGAGTCCAGCTGCCAAAACTCGTTGGCCCAGTGGTCAACGCTGCTGGCATCCAGCCGCGCGCTGCTGGCCTGGGCCTAACACACCGCCTGTAGCCTTTTTGGGTGCCTGGGTGCTCATCCCAGCCCAGCTGCCAAAGCTCCTTGCTGTCAGTGCTAAGCATGGAGATCACGAGGCCCTTGCCCTCTCCGCTGCATGCTGCGCCAGCTGTTGTTGTCAACTAAATGCTTGACGCGCTGAGCCCAACGCTCAGGCGACGCACTGCTTCGCCACCATCACCACAAGTGATCAGCGTTGTCTCTATCAACTGCGCATAGCCGCAGGCGCAGCGCTGCGACAGACAGTTGCATGGAGGTCGCGCTGCAGCGCTATCCTGTACACACTGGTGTTTTTCAACACCTTCTGTCTGTACGTTGGACACTGGCGTGGAGCGGGCGAGCGGCTTGCAGCGGGCGGCCTGCCGGGGCCTTTCTCGCCCTTCCGCACGCCGGCGTCCCCCCTTCGCCCCTCGGCCCCTTCCCCACTTGCAGTTCGTCGCTGCCTGCCGCATGCGAGGTCACACTGTCAATGTGTGGCACTCGCTGGACGGCTGCCAGGGGAGCTCTAGCGACCGTATCGCTTGCCAATGGACACGTGCAGCACGGTGCGGTGTTCAGGGAACGGGGGCATGCTGCGCGACCGAACGGGTGCACCGCCCTGCTAAGACTCTGCCTTCCAGCCAACTCCCAGGACGAGAAGCCCATGACCAGCAGTCAAAGCCCTGAAGCAGCTGGCTGGGAAGGTGCGGCTCCGAGTGCGGCGCAGCTGGCCCAGGAGTGCGTGGGGTTGTTGCAGACCTCGATGCTAACACATTTACAGATGAGACTTGAATGTGCAGGCGTTAGCGGCGTTAGCGGCGTTAGCGGCGGCAGCTCTGCTGGGGGGTGGGTGGGCGACACGACCGGCTTTGGTCCCTGTCCTCTGCAGGTCGCATCCCAGGATACCCTGCCTACCCCTGTCATGGCTCGGAGGCAGGGGAGTGCTGACGCGTCGGAGGGCTAGGGCGTGATGGGGCAGGGCATGGGGGCTGGAGAGGCATGCACATCCATGCGGGTTCGGGGCGGGTTCGGGACGGGCGGCGGGTGCACCTGTCCTCCCCCAAGTCCCGGTCCCCTGCACCTTTCATCCCTACCCGCCTTACAGAGGCTTGGATGGGGCGGTAGCGCTGCTGGTGACGAGGTAGGCTTGGCGAGATCACTGGCTTCTGGGAAGAGGCAAGGCCAGGGCGTCAAGACCTGTGGACACCCACCGGGGATGGTGGGGCGGGCGGCCGTGCCCCTGTCCTCCCTCGGGCCCCGGTCCCCTGTAGGCCGCATCTCTTCCTGCCCCGTCCACAGCTTGCATGCTTGGGGATGCGCGCCCGTGCGGCTGTGGGCTTGGCGAGATGATTGGTGTTCAGCAGGTCGTGGGGGCCAGTGGGGTGCACCCGCGGGGGCTGCGGCGGGTACCTGTGCACTCGTCCTCCCTTCCCCCCCGGTCCCCTGCAGGACGCATCCCTTTGTAGGGCTTGGCGAGATTATGGTTCTTGGGAGGAGTCGAGGGCAAGACACGGAGACGTGTGCGGCAAACGACCAGGGGCGATGGTTCGTTTGGTTGTGCTCCCGCTCGCCCTCGGCCTCTGGTCGGCTGCGGGATGCAATCACTGCCCGCCCGTGCACAGCTCGTATGCTGTGGGGTGCGTGTTTGTGAGCTTGTTATCGCAGAGTTGAGACACGCGCGCTTTTTGGCCTTTCATTTGCGGAGCGACGGGCGGCGCAGGGGCACCCCGCAGGGGGGCCGCGGCGCGGGCCGTTGGGACGGAAATGGAAAGCCATAGTGAGAGAGCGAGAATGTCATAACCATCGAAGTGCCAGAACGAGCCCTCCGCTTGCCGCCCAGGCTACTGCACACCTCTTTGAGTACTCATGGCTCTTGCAAGGAAGCCTGAATTGAAGAGGGGCGGCGGAAGGTCCGAAGTCAGTGCTGGGCTTCGTGCCAAACCCATCGCGAGGGCACGGAGGCCGGTCAGGGTCACGTACACTGCGCGGGCTTTCGATTATGATACACATGAGTAAGAAGAACACCTTGAGGCTTCCAGGCTGTCCAGGGCTCAGCGCGGCGATGTTGGCGGTAATCGCAAGCCGATTAGCGCTCAAAGGCTTCCAAATCGCGACCGCTAGGCCAAAAGGCTCGTGTACCTCGCTCTATGTCTACTCCAAGCAATTTGGCGTAAGACCATCGATGCACGAACCCGCATCCCCTGCCCCATCGACGCACCCCCGCGCACCCCCGCGCGCGCCTAGCTGCCTGCCCGCGCGCGGTGGCCATGTGTCCACCAAGAATCGGAGCCAAATGAAAGGCCACAAGATCCGTTCGGTCTAGTTGAGGCTGAGCCCCCGGCGCGTAGCCGTGGCGGGGCAACACGCTGCTGGGGCGCCGCAGCTCCGTGAGGAGGCTCGTGCTCTGGTCCCACGCCCGGCTCTGGTCCCACAGCCGGCTCAAGGGCTCAAGTTAGCGCTTCTGCGCCCAGCCGCAGGGGTCCGTGGGCCTTGCCTGCATGCGGCGTGGGCGGTGGAGCGGGCTCCCCACGCCGCTTGGGGGAGCAGCGGCAGCTTGGCCGTCTGGCCTTGACGAGACCGAGCCGCGCGATCCGTGCTGGGCGTGCTTGGCGTTGCTGTCAAGGGCGAGCAAGCTGGTAGTGCACAGCCTCCGGTTGGGGGTGCAGGGGGCTTGCCTGCTTGAGACGGCGGGTGGCAGCCCATCCAGCTGGGTAAGGGCCGTGGTACACGGCAGCTTGCGCAGGGGTTCCGAGGCGCCATGGCATGCAGTGGAGGCATGCCCGGCCACGGGGTAATCACAGCGGAGGGAGCTCGCTTGGCTGCCGGGGTGTGCGCCCCCAAGCCTCCCCCAAGCCTCGGCGCGTGAGCTCGTCCGCAGGCAGCCCGAGCCCCGCCCGCGCATGCAGGGTCTCGCTGCCGTGATGTTTGGGTGTGGCGTTGTATCGGCCTTCTTCTATACACGGCGTCTCGAGACGCCTCTACGCAGCCGGACCGCTACTTGTGTCGCACTCTGGGCGGGATAGCCGGGGCTTCGGGGAGGGCGGCGCTGTGGACAGGCATTGCGGGGCCAGTGGCGGCCCGCTGGCCTGGCACACCCATCGTTATCCGGGCCGTGGAGGGAGGTGAGGCGCGGCGCGGCTGCGGCCTGTTGCCGCGTGTCTGCTGCCTTGGCAAGCGGGGGGAGGGGGAGCTTATCTAACGTAGGCTGCAGGGGCGCTGGCGCTGTGTTGACGGTCCCGCCCCTGGCTTCGTGGGTGCAGGGCCCCGCCTTGCGTTCCTTCCCGTCCGTGTGCGGGGGCGAGGCGTCTTCCATCCGCGCGTCGCTCCTGTGAGGTCCATGCTTTGGGAGCGGTCGTGCTTGGGAATGGCGCTTGTCTTGCTGGCCCGAGCACCGGTCGGGACGGCCGACCGGGGCCGACCAGCGTCCGCACGCCTGCACGACCGCAATGTCAGTGCCGGCCGCTAGGGCTTCCATCAGCGCGTCTGCCCGACATCGTTTCATAGGCGAATGCTCTTCTGGCCTGTTCGCCCTTTCCATCGGCTCGCACGCTCTGTCTGTGCCACGCTCACCAAGATGCGCGACCTGACCCTGTCTGCCTTTCAACCCAGTGCGCTCAGCAACTAGTATTCCACCCTTATATGTACCTAGCCAGCTACAACCAGAGCGCTCGCCTGATAGCTCCACGAGGAGAAGAGTCTTCGCACCATCGCAAGCACGCACAGGCGACGGCTGCTCGGCCACTGTGTATGCTAGCGGGACGATCTGTCTACTTTCTCCGCGGCTCGGCAATGGCACTCGCGCTCGCCACGCTGCCTTCATTGCGCTCTCGCGCCTGCAAACGGAGCACCGCGCGGCTGCAGCACGCAGCAGCCTGGAGGGCTGTCATCGCTCGGTGAGGCTTGCACAAGGGCTGGCAAGATACTTCGCTGCTGCTGGGGCCTGACGCGGTCGGGGCACGTGCGGCCGCCACTCCCCCAAGCAAGCTGCCCCCCGGCCTTGCGCCTTGCGGTTCCCGGCTGGCGTGTCGCGGCAGCAAGCTCCTGTGGGAGTTCCGGCTGAGATGGCTCAGCCCCTCGGGGCAGGGGCCCGCGCAGCTGTGTGGGGTCCGGAGCTCAGCGGCCGGAGGCGTGACGCTTCAGACGGCTGTAGCCGTGGCGGGGCAACACGCTGCTGGGGCGCCGCCGCTCCGTGAGGAGGCTCGTGCTCTGGTCCCACGCCCGGTTCTGGTCCCACAGCCGGCTCAAGGGCTCAAGTTAGCGCTTCTGCGCCCAGCCGCAGGGGTCCCTGGGCCTTGCCTGCATGCGGCGTGGGCGGTGGAGCGGGCTCCCCACGCCGCTGGGGGGAGCAGAGGCAGCTTGGCCGTCTGGCCTTGACGAGACCGAGCCGCGCAATCCGTGCTGGGCGTGCTTGGCGTTGCTGTCAAGGGCGAGCAAGCTGGTAGTGCACAGCCTCCGGTTGGGGGTGCAGGGGGCTTGCCTGCTTGAGACGGCGGGTGGCAGCCCATCCAGCTGGGTAAGGGCCGTGGTACACGGCAGCTTGCGCAGGAGTTCCGAGGCGCCATGGCATGCAGTGGAGGCATGCCCGGCCACGGGGTAATCACAGCGGAGGGAGCTCGCTTGGCTGCCGGGGTGTGCGCCCCCAAGCCTCCCCCAAGCCTCGGCGCGTGAGCTCGTCCGCAGGCAGCCCGAGCCCCGCCCGCGCATGCAGGGTCTCGCTGCCGTGGTGTTTGGGTGTGGCGTTGTATCGGCCTTCTTCTATACACGGCGTCTCGAGACGCCTCTACGCAGCCGGACCGCTACTTGTGTCGCACTCTGGGCGGGATAGCCGGGGCTTCGGGGAGGGCGGCGCTGTGGACAGGCATTGCGGGGCCAGTGGCGGCCCGCTGGCCTGGCACACCCATCGTTATCCGGGCCGTGGAGGGAGGTGAGGCGCGGCGCGGCTGCGGCCTGTTGCCGCGTGTCTGCTGCCTTGGCAAGCGGGGGGAGGGGGAGCTTATCTAACGTAGGCTGCCGGGGCGCTGGCGCTGTGTTGACGGCCCCGCCCCTGGCTTCGTGAGTGCAGGGCCCCGCCTTGCGTTCCTTCCCGTCCGTGTGCGGGGGCGAGGCGTCTTCCATCCGCGCGTCGCTCCTGTGAGGTCCATGCTTTGGGAGCGGTCGTGCTTGGGAATGGCGCTTGTCTTGCTGGCCCGAGCACCGGTCGGGACGGCCGACCGGGGCCGACCAGCGTCCGCACGCCTGCACGACCGCAATGTCAGTGCCGGCCGCTAGGGCTTCCATCAGCGCGTCTGCCCGACATCGTTTCATAGGCGAATGCTCTTCTGGCCTGTTCGCCCTTTCCATCGGCTCGCACGCTCTGTCTGTGCCACGCTCACCAAGATGCGCGACCTGACCCTGTCTGCCTTTCAACCCAGTGCGCTCAGCAACTAGTATTCCACCCTTATATGTACCTAGCCAGCTACAACCAGAGCGCTCGCCTGATAGCTCCACGAGGAGAAGAGTCTTCGCGCCATCGCAAGCACGCACAGGCGACGGCTGCTCGGCCACTGTGTATGCTAGCGGGACGATCTGTCTACTTTCTCCGCGGCTCGGCAATGGCACTCGCGCTCGCCACGCTGCCTTCATTGCGCTCTCGCGCCTGCAAACGGAGCACCGCGCGGCTGCAGCACGCAGCAGCCTGGAGGGCTGTCATCGCTCGGTGAGGCTTGCACAAGGGCTGGCAAGATACTTCGCTGCTGCTGGGGCCTGACGCGGTCGGGGCACGTGCGGCCGCCACTCCCCCAAGCAAGCTGCCCCCCGGCCTTGCGCCTTGCGGTTCCCGGCTGGCGTGTCGCGGCAGCAAGCTCCTGTGGGAGTTCCGGCTGAGATGGCTCAGCCCCTCGGGGCAGGTGCCCGCGCAGCTGTGTGGGGTCCGGAGCTCAGCGGCCGGAGGCGTGACGCTTCAGACGGCTGTAGCCGTGGCGGGGCAACACGCTGCTGGGGCGCCGCCGCTCCGTGAGGAGGCTCGTGCTCTGGTCCCACGCCCGGCTCTGGTCCCACAGCCGGCTCAAGGGCTCAAGTTAGCGCTTCTGCGCCCAGCCGCTGCTGGGGCGCCGCAGCTCCGTGAGGAGGCTCGTGCTCTGGTCCCACGCCCGGCTCTGGTCCCACAGCCGGCTCAAGGGCTCAAGTTAGCGCTTCTGCGCCCAGCCGCAGGGGTCCGTGGGCCTTGCCTGCATGCGGCGTGGGCGGTGGAGCGGGCTCCCCGCGCCGC
The DNA here is from genome assembly GCA_016858145.1 of Edaphochlamys debaryana. Taxonomy (NCBI): domain Eukaryota; kingdom Viridiplantae; phylum Chlorophyta; class Chlorophyceae; order Chlamydomonadales; genus Edaphochlamys; species Edaphochlamys debaryana. The sequence continues at coordinate 131,073 of JAEHOE010000181.1, read as the reverse complement.
TGGGGGGAGCAGAGGCAGCTTGGCCGTCTGGCCTTGACGAGACCGAGCCGCGCAATCCGTGCTGGGCGTGCTTGGCGTTGCTGTCAAGGGCGAGCAAGCTGGTAGTGCACAGCCTCCGGTTGGGGGTGCAGGGGGCTTGCCTGCTTGAGACGGCGGGTGGCAGCCCATCCAGCTGGGTAAGGGCCGTGGTACACGGCAGCTTGCGCAGGGGTTCCGAGGCGCCATGGCATGCAGTGGAGGCATGCCCGGCCACGGGGTAATCACAGCGGCTTGGCTGCCGGGGTGTGCGCCCCCAAGCCTCCCCCAAGCCTCGGCGCGTGAGCTCGTCCGCAGGCAGCCCGAGCCCCGCCCGCGCATGCAGGGTCTCGCTGCCGTGATGTTTGGGTGTGGCGTTGTATCGGCCTTCTTCTATACACGGCGTCTCGAGACGCCTCTACGCAGCCGGACCGCTACTTGTGTCGCACTCTAGCCGGGGCTTCGGGGAGGGCGGCGCTGTGGACAGGCATTGCGGGGCCAGTGGCGGCCCGCTGGCCTGGCACACCCATCGTTATCCGGGCCGTGGAGGGAGGTGAGGCGCGGCGCGGCTGCGGCCTGTTGCCGCGTGTCTGCTGCCTTGGCAAGCGGGGGGAGGGGGAGCTTATCTAACGTAGGCTGCAGGGGCGCTGGCGCTGTGTTGACGGTCCCGCCCCTGGCTTCGTGGGTGCAGGGCCCCGCCTTGCGTTCCTTCCCGTCCGTGTGCGGGGGCGAGGCGTCTTCCATCCGCGCGTCGCTCCTGTGAGGTCCATGCTTTGGGAGCGGTTGTGCTTGGGAATGGCGCTTGTCTTGCTGGCCCGAGCACCGGTCGCGACCGACCAACGTCCGCACGCCTGCACGCACGACCGCAATGTCGGTGCCGGCCTCTCAGGCTTCCATCAGTGCGTCTGCCCGACATCGTTTCATAGGTGAATGCTCTTCTGGCTTGTTCGACATCATCGAAAGCCCCATCGCCGCCCGGCGCAATAAAAAGCTCAAAACTGGCGCTTGTCTCTGCTGGGATGCTCACCGGGCGAAACACCCTGTTCGTCCCAGAAATACATCATGCCTCAGTTGGAAGCGCTTGGCAGCAAAGATTTCGTCAAGGTGTGCTCGACAAACAAGGCATCAGCCGTGAACTCCCATGCTGGCCATGGGCCAAAGGGACGTGTGTTGAGCTAGGTTGAGTGGACCGCAAAGCGTCTCTTCCAAGGCAGATCTCACTCCGTTGGTCAATACCGATACACCTAGGTCAAGACGCTGGAGCGCGGCAAGCAATCCGTAGCCATCCGTTGCATGATGTCTGTTTCGTTCCTACCCCCCTGGATGAGCATGGCTGCCGGTGGGAGCGACAGGCCTCTCATGGTGCTGGGGAAGGAGAGACGCATGCTGTTCTCTTTCCTGTTCTCCTTGTGAGGTCCCTACCAGCGTGGGCCCTGGGTCCGTCCGGGATGCGTCTGGCTATGGACCGGCTTGTTGCGGTCACGCGAGCGCCAGAGAGTTCTGACTCCCCCTACTGCTACACGCGCGCCAACAGCCCGTCGACGAGGCCTCTCACAGGCCTTTCACAGGCCATGTCAAGGCATCTTGCAGGCGAAAATCCGGTACGAGTCCACGACGTCGTACATAATGCCATCCAGCCGGGCCTGTCGCGAAAGCGAGGCGGAGCAGTTACAGCGCAGGCGACATCGTGCTCGCTTACGTCCCCGCGCACAACCCACCAGGAGAAGGGCGTGCTCGTAGAGAGCGATGTCGAACTTGTTGAGCGGTGCCAGCGCAGTGTCCCACATGTGACCGAAATCTGGCATTCCTGCAGAGCCTGGTCCGGCCGAATGGGCAGAGACTATGGTTGTGGCATATGCTTGCTTGCGAGGCCTGCCCCGCAAAGAAGCCCTACGTCCTAGGTGCTCCAGCCCAGTGATAACTTTGCGCCTACCCCTAAGTCCGGGTGTGGGGAGCGCATGTCGAACGGCTTCCGTGTGACACTGGGTGGGAACACAGCGGAGAGTGAGGCGATACACGGTCCAACCGATACAATCGCTCGCAACTCACGTTGAGGATTGAGGGGTTGCACAGCCGCAGGCCCAACCGTAGGGGCTGGCTCCAGAGACTCGGTTCGCCAGCAACGGGGATGAGATCTGCGTGGGCGATGACTCTCTTGGCTGTGTTCAGATGAGCTTGGGTGACCTTCCCGAGCGGAAGCTTGTAGACGGACTCCCCTGCCAAACTATCATTCGTAAGGTGGAGGCAGGAAGGGAAGGAGGGCAGGGCAAACGCAAGGGAAAGAGAGACAGAAGGCGCCTGTTATTGAATTGCTGTATGCGCTATGCCAAGGACATCAGGCCCTGCGCACCTGCGCACTTGAGAGTTGTCTAAAGCCGCCGGGAGGAGCTCCAACCATCGCGTGGCATTGCTATCAGAAGGGAGCAGCCGGGAGCAACAGTTAGTTGGCCCAGGCCGTGGATGCACTTCCCTTCCTACCACGCCCTGACGGCCACACCTGGTCATCCTTTCTGGCACGAATACCCTTCGCAGGGATCCGCACAGCTTGTTGTACCTGCAAGGGCCAGGAGCAACCGAGGATCTGGCAGCAAAGGAGGGCCTGGTCGGAGGTTTCAGCACTTACAGGTCTAGCGTGTGCTGCAGATGGCTGATGGCGCGCTCACGTGGGCTGCGGATCTACAAGTACACGGCCAACCGGGATTGGCAAGAGGCACCTGCACCTGCTCCATGTCAATCCCACGGCCGAGCTGCATACCGGCACAGATGTGACCATGGCTTCCGAGCACAAGCTCGGCCCTTGCTTGCTGTTGTCTATCGCGTTGTACTGTGGGCAAGAGACGGCGACCCGATAATACCGGGGCCTGGAATGAGGTGCGTGATGGAGGCCTGCGCCCTACACCTACTTCATTTCTGGCGAAGCTGAGACCTTCTTGACGCAGAATATCCCGACGCTGAGTGCAGTTGTAGCTGCCATTTCGCAGCCTGCAACAGGCACAGCAATAACCAGCACCGGATAAGCAGTCCTCAAGATGCCATAGCAACGCCAACGGCTTGCATCCGCGAACACCCTGAACTCACCTGGTGAAGAGGCTCGATAGCGGTCCTGGGAACTTGCAGGTGCTGTCATGCAGGGATAGGCGGCGTTAGGCCGTATTGGGTGAAATGACTTGGGGAAGACGCCCAGCCCCCAGCCGCGTACCTCTTGTCGGTGCGTGCTGCTAGCTGCAAGTGCACCTCGTCCAGGTACCGAGGCTGCATGCGCACCCAACGCAGCGTTGCGAGAAGGCTTACATAATCCTGAAATTTAATCGTGAGGCTTGCAATCACACGCGCGGCCCTACCGTGTCATCGAACATGTGTATTGCACGCGTTACATTCTGCACGGACGGGCAGGGTGGGCCCCGAGGGGAAGCGGTGCTGGAAGGGGTGCAGGGGGCACCTAAGCCGTGCGGGGGTCCACGGCGCAGAGCTTGATGGAATGGATGGCTGGGCTATGGGGCAAGACGCTCGCATCTGAACGTGATTACCTCGGGGCTCTCGCCCATTGCAGAGCAGGATTCCGCGACATCTGCGGATCACGGCAGCGTGTGGATTTTGTGTGCGCGCGCCACCCCACCCCACCCCACCCCGACCGACCTGCCTTGCTGCCATGGAGTAAGTGCAGCCCGTGCCTTTGAACAATGCTTTCTTGATGAATCCAGTACAGCTTGAGGATGAAGGCCTCTGTAAGTTGGGGGGCGCGGGGCGGTTTGGGAGCCGACGGGTGGGGTGTGGCATTGACGCGAACCCGGCCGTGTACCCCCCACACAGCAGCACAAGGCTTGCCTGCCAGGCTAGCCACACCCGCCGGCAACCGCTGGCCGAGGCGGATCCTATGCAGAACGAGCCCTGCCAAAACTCCCCGCCGGCTGGCTGCCACGGCATGGCTTCTGTAGTCGTGGTGCCACTGGACCTCGTGGTCTAAGAGGCCAAGGTGGCTTTGGCTTATGCTGCTGGCGTTTAGGAACGCTGCCGCTATGCCCCGCTGCACAAGCGCAGGGGCCAAGCGCGTTACTGCGGTGAGAGCAACTTCATCGAGTTCGTCGCGCTGCACAATTTGGTCCAGCGCTGCGTTTAACGTCTCTCCAAGGGGACGAGCGCGCACTACGCTCGCCGAAAGCAGTATGCAGAATACTCTCAGCGACATGCTATTATATGCAAGTGTTTTGACGTGTTTCGACCGATGACATCCACGTGAGTACATGAATGATCGATAGTTGAAGTAGCTGTCGGGCTTTTTGTTACACCTTGCGCGTCGGCCGGATCCCGGCCATGTGCCCACGACCTCCGCGTTACGGGCGCTGGGCCCTCTCTGAGCCCCATCACCCCTCTAACCAGCTCCACACTCACACACACCCCGCCCTCCACGCTGCTTACCCCTGCACCGTGGCTGCATCTACGCCGCCGCCGCGTCGCAGCTCCTAATGCTCCGAATGCTTAACTGCATTAGGAGCTGGAGCAGCTGTATCCGTGGCTGGCTCACCTCCGCAGCGCTCGACTCCGCACAGCGCCCTACATCCGGATCAGGGACTCAGACGCCGGCTGAGGCGGTACCCCCTTCTTGCACGGCTGCCGTTGTGCCTCCCTCCCCTGCCGCCAGTCGCTCTGACACGTCTCCATCGAGGTACCTCTCCTGAGGGCATCAATCAAGGGCAAAGATCTTTTTACACACTACACCGAGCCAAAGTTGCCCCTCTTTCCCCGCCGCACCTGCATGCTGAGCCAGATGTCCTTCTCCGCCAGGCCGTGCCCCGCGCTGCCATACAGGATTTCTGGCGGGTACGGCGTGTGGCCCCGGAGCGTGGCGAAGCAGTAGCCATTGGCCTTGTCGGCGGCAAGCACCAGCTTGCGCAGCGTCTCCTTCTCCTGGAACGCAGGAATGCCGGGCAGGGCAAGGGCCGAGGTTTGATACAACCATTGACGGGCGCGCATCAGTTGCACAACTTGAGCAAGCTTTCCTTGCAAACGTACCTGGATCGCCAGGGGCATAAACGATACAAGCCCGTACTCCTCCACCACCTCGCAGAGCCCCAAGCTAAGCTTCCTGTATTGCAATGGGAGAGTGGAGGTCGTCGTAAGGTGCCCAGGCACAACTCAAGGGAGTCCGGGGTAGTCCGTGTGCAGGGTCAAACGTGTCGGCCCCAGCATTGTAGAGGCTTGCGGCCGCACCTGAACCTGTTGGAGAAGGGCTTGCCCCCCATGGCCGCCACCAGGAAGCCCAGGTCCTGGACCTCGGTGTAGTACTCGAGGTTGAAGTCTGCGGGGTGTACATGCAGCCTGTATGACCTCAAGCCCGAGCCCATCCCTTCGCGAACCGGCACGGCACAAGCAAGGCGTAGCACCGACATCCCATGAAATGCCTCACCCAGCTTGCCGTACTGGCGTACTAGGTCCATTTTGGAAAGAACGTTGATGTGCGGCAGCTCCAGGTGCAGCATGGTGTTGAGGGAAAGCAGCAGGGCGGAGAGGTATCTGGGGGTCCGGAGGGGGGTGCAGGAAAGGCATTAACCGCGGAGGCCTGACGGGAAGGGCAGACGGGCACGGGGTAGGGACGGCGGATGCGGGCACTTCGGGTGGGCGGGAAGAGGAGAGGCTACCGCCAGACCAGCTAAATGGAAAGCGTGCGAGCTCAGTACCCTCCCCCTCCCCATTCTCCCTCCCCGCGCCCCACTTGGAGGGGTCCGTGCACAGGTGTGCGTCCACCAGCTGTACGGCCACCAGCCGGTAGCCCCACGCCTCAGCCAGAGCCCGCAGCACCGCACGCAGCGACCCCCCGCCGCCGCTGCCGCTGCTGGTGCCCGCGGCGTCACGCCCCAACCTGCTGGCGGCGCCGCTAGTCAGGTCCTCGTCGTGAGGCGGCTGCCGGCTGCCGGCGGCGCTGTCACCCCCAGGAGGGCTTGGGGCTGGGTACGAGGTGCCGTCAACGGCAAAGAGCTCCACCTGCCGGCGGTGGGGCAGCACAGTACGCGCACGACTGACATAGACATGATCCCCCACACTGCGACCAATTCCCGGGAGCATATCCCTCTCGACGCACCTGGCCGGGGCAGTCAAGAAGAAAGTAGTAGTCATCTGTGGTAGTATGTGCGCATGATAGGCCTCAGGGAGAGCGAGGCGCAAACTTGCATTGCCGTCGGTCGCAGGCCCCACGCCACCCCTGCTGCCCACCCTTGGCCAGGGGCTCCAGCCGCTCCTGCAGCCAGTCCAGGTTCTTGGCCAGGTAGTCCATGCAGTACAGCAGGCCTGGGGCACGGGGGGGGGCGGCATGCGGGGGGACGGCTTGGGAACACTGGCGGCGGAAGCCGATGAATGCCGGCAGCCGACCCCGACCTGCCCTTGACAACGTGGTTCCGAAGCCCCCTCCGGAGCCCCCTCAGTCTCTGGCGGCGTCGTTCAGGAGCTCACACCCGACAGCCCCCACCGCCCGCAGCCTCAAGCCCCTTGATCCGCCTCCAAGCCAACCCCACCCCGGGCCCCGGTACGTGCCAGGCAGCCTTGTGCTGTAGCATGTACTCGCACGGGGCGGCAAAGTGCAGACCTGAGCCCTGTGCCTGTAGCCGCCGCACGGGGTTCCAACCTTATGTCCAGCCCCGAGGTCCAGCCCCCCGCCCCCCTTCCGTCCGGCTCCCACAGCCCCACAGCCGCACATGGCTCCCCCGTCTGCACGTCCACTGCCGCAACCTGCCGCCAAACTATCGCCCCCCCTGCCCCTCCCTGCCCCGCCCGCACCTCCGTTGGGCCCCAGCTTTAGCTCCGCCATGACCTCCTCCAAACAGACGAGGTCCGCCACGTCGACAGCAGCCTCATAAGGCAGCATGTCATTCGCGGGATCGAGGTTGACGATTGCCACCTTGCGCCCCGATGCCGCGAGGAACTGCTGCAGCCCGCGACAGTAGGTGGTCTTGCCGCTGCCGGGCGGCCCGACCACGACCTGACCAAAAGGCATCGCGGTAAGCAGCGCCTGTCGGCCAGCGCACCTATCGTGCCAGCATAGCGGCTATGCTCATGAAAGTCTTTGGGCGTCGCAACTAGTTGCCAAACTGCTTGCAGTGATGCCAATTCTGCCTTTCGCGGCCAAAGAAGGCCGAGGATGCCTGCGATATGTGCAGAGCGGTAGTAGTGGTTGCAGTCTCACAACTGCAACACTTTGTCGCGGGCCAGGGCCACCGTGGTGCCCGACCGTCCCCTCTCTCCCCTCGTTCGCCTCGGCCCCCCTCCATCCTCCACAGCTTCCTCTCCGCCTCGAGGCAGCTTGCGCCAGCTCGTGTTCCGCAGCAAACTTTGCGCGCGGGCGGTGCGACCGGTGTCTACGAGCGTAAGGCAGCCTCAGCCGTACACCCTCACCGTCTGCAGCTTTGGCTTCGTCAGCCCCGTCGCGCGCTTCTCCCTTGTGGGGCCTTGCCATATCTGCCGCTCCCACAACTTTGCGGTTCCTGCGCCGGCTCCTTGGTGTCGAGCTAGTTGCATTAGCAGGGGGGGGGTAAGGACGAAAGCTTTGCACCCCATGCTGCAAAGTTTCTGGCCCCCCTGACCCACCCACCCAGGAGGGCCCCCTCCTGGAGCTGGAGCTGGCGCTGGGCCGCGGGAGCTGGACCGCAGGAGCTGGAGCTGGAGTGCAGGAGCATGGGTGCTGGACTGGTGCTGTTGGCACGCTGTTCTGTGTGTCTGCGGGGCGGCGGCTGCCAGCCGCTGCCTCGCGTCTTGGGGTGGCGGCGGCGGACGTGTCGGCGGCCACGCCGCCGGCCTCGCCGCGGCCGCCCCATATAGAAATTTTCACCGCCGTGCGGGGGCCTGCATGAAGACATCGGGGCCGGGCGGGCCCTCGCGGCCTGCACCATCTCGTGCCCCACCCGTCTGAGCCCCTGCTCTGGCTACACGCCACCGCATCCTCTGCACTCCACGCACGCTCACGTGCACCGCGCGCCCGCGGCTGCTCCCCTGCCTCGCTGGCACCGCACTCTGCACTGCTGGGGTCCGCCGCCGTGATCCGCCTGGGCGCTGGCGGGGAGCGCGCCCACTCTCACGCGCGGGGCCCTTCCCTGCTGATCCCGGATGGGTGGGGTCGCTGCTTGCCAGCCACCCCATCCGGGCCTCTCGGACTGCACCCCTCTCTCCGCCCCTTCCTGCCTGCGTAACTTTTCCACCCGGGTCCTGGGTGCCGTACGGCCCTCGCCGTGTCCTCGTTGCTGGCTCCTGCCCCGCTCCGTGCCCTCTTTCGTGTCTCCCGCGCAGTCTCCGGCGGCTCGTAGGCTTGCTGTTGCTGCTTATGCCGTCGCCCTGGCTTGGCGCATGTTCGATGGCTGACTCCTTCTCCTTCGCGTCTGCCTCGGCGCTTCTCCCTTCACGTTCAGGTCTGTATGATGATGCTGGGCGGGTCTGGGACTATAGCGAGCCGCCGGAGACGCTGCGCACTCGACCCGCACGCTCAGGTAACCTGCCCCAGGTAACTCGTGGGTGGGAGGCTTCGGACGGCTTCGGGCGAGTTGGAGGGCTTCGCTTTGCTGCCTGGTAAGGTGACGCCGCATTAGGCTCGCAAGAGCAGGGCTGCGGATGGTTGCCGACCAGTGCACTTGTTGCATTTGCTGGCCTGCTTTTCGCGTAACTCGTCTCCCGTGTCTCCTTTCCCCATCCCCTCCTGCACCCACCCACCCATGCCGTACGGCGTACGGCAGCACTGCACATGCGAGAAACGTACGGCAACTTCTTACGGTTCTGCAACTTCTTGCAAGCCGTCTTGGGGCGAAGGCCAGACATGGCGTCTGTCCATTGACCATGGACGCGGCCATCGACCCACAATGATCTGGTCTTAGTGATGCCGCTTCTAGCGGCATCACCAATCGATCAATTGCGGGGACCCGGGGGGTTGCGAGGTGGGTTCGTGGCAGTCGCGTGCAAGCACGGCCGGCGTAAGGTAGCAAATGGCACCGCGATTAACGGCCGGTTCACAGCGTATGGTCGCCGTGCTTGGGAGGGGCCCCAGATGCTCGCAGCGGGTTCTGGCAATGTGATGTATGACTCGCCGACATCACGTTGAGCGCGACGCACTTGCGGTCGTGCAACGACTTGCGCCAAACACATGTGCAATCCATGAGGGCTTTGCGCGTTGTGGGTCCCTCTGCATGGCTAAAAGTGCCCCGGTGCATTCACCGAGGTCGCCCCACCCGCGCGCTCCATTCGCCCCAGCCCCGCGGCTGGTGGCCTGGTGCACTGCTAGGAACCCCTTGCACGGACTTGGGCGGCCTCTGGGGCCCCACAGAGTAAGTCCCCACTGACTAAGGTGACCCAGGGTCACCCCCAGCTCGACTTCGTGATTCGACAGGCGGCATAAAGAGGTTCATGCCGAACCTACCACCGTAGCGCTTAGTGCTTCTGACTGCTTCTGTGACAAAGTGGCCGTGTGTCACACATCAGGAGGTGGTGGGGATGGCCCCCCACGTGTTCCGCAACGCTGGCATGCGGACATGTTCTGCCTGGACCCACCTCGCCGTCAGGGGGGGGGGTAAAAACATTAGTTCCGTACTACCACCCCACAAAAGTTCGGACCCCCCCGACCCCCCCACCCCCCCCCCTTGCCGTACACTGCACACACTGCCGTACATGGCCAATATGTAACCCGTTTCCCTCGACTTTTGTGCCAATCGGCTGCGCTTCGTGTGCGCTACTGCCTTGCGCGTGAACCGGAGGCGTCGATGAGGCTTGGGTCCTGTCCATTGACCATTGCCGCGTCCATGGACCACTCTCCGATACCTTGCATCCGCGCTATTCATGCCCTAGGCCTCCTATATGATGAGCTACGGTCATAATAGTACACCCGGACGTCTAGCAGCTGCGGCAGTGCCGGTCGTGACGTGTCCCACGCGCGCACATGCCGACACGTGGCGCCCGCAGCCACCCTTCGACCACCATCCCTATGGTTGTCCGCCCCCATGCACGGCATCACACAGCACCGCACCGGCCCCCCTGCTTCCGCTCGCACTTCACATGGTCCGGGTACGGCCGGTTTTTGCCCCGCCCCTTTCCTGCCGCGCAGGTGGCCGCACCGGCTACACCGCCATAGCCCGAGCCCTAGGTTACCTGCTAGACACTGGCCGCGCTGGCCTTCGCCGTCCGCCTGTTCAGCTCGCTGGCATGCTCTCAAGTCTTCGGGCGCTCACCCTCTGCCCTTCCGTCTCTGGGACAACACCTTCACTACCCACAGGTTCGGCTCCGTGGGACGTGGGGACGCTTAGGCCTCCGTGGGCGCGCTTCTCGCGAACGGGCTCGGGCGATGGCGGGCCAGGAGCGGAGGACGCACAGCAGCGGCGCACAGGTAAACGGCGAGGTAAGCGGGGCTTCTCGGGGCTTTCCCTCGGTGGAGCCGGCTCGCCAGCCCCTCTCGGTGCACCGACGCGCGGAGCAGCCCAGGTTACTCTAGGCGGGACTTTCAGCCTGGAAACCACTTTCGGCGACCAGGTACCCCGTTCACAGGCACAGGCATTCTGCGTCGGCCAACATCATGCGACGCCAACACCGCGGCACTACGCCCCGTTGTCTATAATAATCCCTATGGTCCGTGGTGCTCAGGCACACCCACGGTTCAGCCTCTCCTTGATACCACGCGTTTTCGCAAGGAAAGGGCCCTTGGGCTGCGTCAGACCGCTGTGACAAAAGTTCGGACGGGAGCTGTACACTAGACCGAACGGATCTTGTGGCCTTTCATTTGGCTTCGATTCTTGGGGGTCACAAGGCCACTGCGGGCAGGCAGCTAGGCGCGCGTGGGGGGTCGGAGAAGTCGGCGATCCGGGTTAGTGCGTCGACGCAGCGTTGACGCGCGCGGGGGTTCGGAGGGTCGGAGGGCCCGGGTAAGTGCGTCGATGGGGCAGGGGATGCGGGTTCGTGCATCGATGGTCTTGCGCCAAATCGCTTGGAGTAGACCTCGAGCGAGCTAGACGAGTCTTTTGGCCTAGCAGTCGCGATATGGAGGCCTTTGAGCGCCAATCGGCTTGCGATTACCGCCGACATCGCCGCGCTGAGCCCTGGACAGCCTGGAAGCCCCAAGATGTTCTTATGTGTATCATTATCAAAAGCCCCCGCAGTGTGCGCGACCCTCACCGACCGCTGTGCCGTCGCGATGTGTTTGGCACGAAGCCCAGCACCGACTTGAGACCTCCCGCCGCCCCGTTTCGAACTACGCCATTTCCTGCACCTCATTGCAAAGCCATGACTGTATACAGTGTCCACGGCGGGGCCCGGTTCGGGTTTGTTGGCCTTTGCGGGTCGGTGAGCATCGTCGGTCTCTCACCATGGCTTTCCATTTCCGTCCCAACGGCCCGCGCCGCGGCCCCCCTGCGGGGTGCCTCCGCGCCGCCCGTTGCTCCGCAAATGAAAGGCCAAAAAGTTCGGGACCCCCCTCTCCCCCCCCTCCCCCCTTCTACGATGTGCCGCCTGGTGCTGGTCGTCGCTTCTCTGCTCGCAAGAGCAGGGTTGCGAATGGTACGGCGCCAGAGATGTTGTTGCACTTTGCTGGCCCTGCTTTTCGCGTTACCTCGTCTCCCGTTTCCCCTTCCCCCTTCCCCCTCCCCCCCCCCAACTTTGAGGGCTCATAACTTTTTTCCTAGAACCTCGATTTCCATTCTGAAAGCGGATTTGGGCTCCTCTTGTCGAGCTCTTCAAAGTTAAAGCGTGGTGTAGTTGGCTTGGCCCAGACTCCGCCCGGAGGGCGGAGCAGGGGCTACGCCTATGCAGTCACGTCGCAGCGCGCCCCGTGCGTGATTCTCTCTACAATGTAGAAATTGCATATTAGAACTTCGTAAGGGGCCTCAAGCGCTGATCCGCCTTCGCTGCCTGTCAGTGCCCCAGCGTACAAGCAGAGTGCGGCCTGAACCAAAGGGAAGAACGCAGGGGCCGCGGGAAGCCCTGGGGAGGGACGCGGGCGCTCCGTTTGCGGACCGCCGACGCGAGTCCCCGAGGCACGCTAGGTGCCTGCGACTAGCCGCGCGTGCCACGCATGCTGCATTAGGCGTGTCGCCTACACGATGCGCCTCGTCGCGTGTTGCAGTCCGGCGGCGGGGTGCACGTGCAGTGCCGCTCGCAGCCTTCTTTCCCCCGCAGCCCCCTGCGCCGCCCGCGACCCACCGGCCATGCACACCCAACCCCAAGTCCCGCTCCCCAAATGATCTGGTCTTAGTGATGCCGCTTCTAGCGGCATCACCAATCGATCAATTAGGGGGACCCGGGGGGTTGCGAGGTGGGTTCGTGGCAGTCGCGTGCAAGCACGGCCGGCGTAAGGTAGCAAATGGTACCGCGATGAACGGCCGGTTCAGAGCGTATGGTCGCCGTGCTTGGGAGGGGCCCCGTTGAGCGCGACGCACTCGCGGTCGTGCAACGACCTGCGCCAAACACATGTGCAATCCATGAGGGCTTTGCACGTTGTGGGTCCCTCTGCATGGCCAAAAGTGCCCCGGTGCATTCACCGAGGTCGCCCCACCCGCGCGCTCCATTCGCCCCAGCCCCGCGGCTGGTGGCCTGGTGCACTGCTAGGAACCCCTTGCACGGACTTGGGCGGCCTCTGGGGCCCCACAGAGTAAGTCCCCACTGACTAAGGTGACCCAGGGTCACCCCCAGCTCGACTTCGTGATTCGACAGGCGGCATAACCATCTAAAAGCCTGATGCGCGTATTAGCTGCGTGGACACGCAAGCCCAGTCAGGGCGGTCAGGGAGGGGGAGGGTAGGAACGAAACCCACGGACACCATGCCCCAAAAGCCCTGGACACCCCCGACCGACGACCGACCAACCCGTACAGTGGTTGGCTTGCCCCAGACTCCGCTCGGAGAGCGGAGCAGGGGCTACGCCTATGCGGTCACGTCGCAGGGCGCACTGTTGGTGAATCAAAATTGGATATTTTGCACATGTGGAAGTTGTAGCGTCGCGCGACGCCGTCACGGGCCCTCGCAGCCAGACAGTGCCCCAACGAAGAAGCAGAGTGCCGTCCAAAGCAGTGTGCAGGACGCAGGGGCCACGGGAAGCCCTGGCGAGGGACGCGGGCGAGCCGTTTGCGGACATGCTTATGCCGCCTGTCGAATCACGAAGTCGAGCTGGGGGTGACCCTGGGTCACCGGACCTTGGCGAGTTACTCTGTGGGGCCCCAGAGGCCGCCAACGTCCGTGCAGCGAGTTCCTAGCCTAGCACAAGGCCCACAGCCGCGGGGCTGGGGCGAATGGAGCACGCGGGGTGGGCCGACCTCGGTGCATGCATCGCGACGGTTTGGGCCATGCAGAGGGACCCACACCGCGCAAATCCCTCATGGGATACACATGAGTTTAGAGCACGTCGTGCGCGAGGGCGCGAGGGCCTCTCAAGTTCAGTCGAATCGTTCATGTCCTTCGATCTGCCCAGCACGAACCCGCTGCGAGCAGCTGCGAGCGTACCCAAGCACTGCGACCATATCAGCTGAGCAAATCAGCTGATTCGCGCTGCCATGTGTCGCCTTTCGCCGACCGTGCTTGCACGCGACTGCCACGAACCCACCCCGCCACCCCCCGGGTCCCCCGTAATTGATCGATCGGTGATGCCGCTAGAAGCGGCATCACTAAGACCAGATCATTTGGGAGCAGGGGGGACCGTAGCTCAGTGAGGAGTAGGAGATCACCAGTGCAGAAGAGGTGCCGGGCTGAACTGCCACCAACACCCACGACCACCTGCGGCGCTTTGTTCCTCCCTCTAAAGCGATGCGTTGAGGCATGCCAAACTCTGCGCAGCCCTGCCCCGAACAAGCGGCTGCAGTGAAGATCACTGACGAACTGCGGCCCCCCTGGCCCTCCCCCAGGAGCTTAGACTTGGGGGCCTTGATGGAAAGTGGGAAGTGGTCTATCCCTGTCTATCTGATGCCCCCCTAGGACGCCCTCTTTCGGGCCCCAGGCGTTGCTACCATGACGGAGACCTGCTCAATGAGCGTTTTGCAGCAGTGCTGGACTGCCGGTCGAACGATGCTCGTGGCATTTGATGCAGACTCGAGGCCCCCCATCGCCCCATGTACTGCCCAGTGTGAAGAATTGCTCCCAGCTGTTCCAATCAGCGTGGCTTAGAGGCTTGCGCGAGCCCGGGTTCACGCACCAGGCTGTCCGAGACCAGTGCGTGCGCAAGGGGACGGGCCGGCCCCTCGCGCCACCTGCCGGCCCCCCTTGTTGCCCCCATTCCTCCCCTTCCCACGCCTGCCAGCCCCCTTTGGTGCCCCGAGCGGTCCCTCTCCACGCCTGCCGGGCCCCCTTGGTGCCCCTTGCCTACCCTCTCCCACCTGCCGGCGCCCCTTGGTGCCCCCTGCCTCCCCTTTCCACACCTGCCAGCCCCCCTTGGTGCCCCAGCCCTCCCCTCGCCCACCTGCCGGCCCGCCGGCCCGCCTTGTTGCCCTGTGCCGCCCCTCGCCCACCTACCGGCTCCCCTGCCACCCCCCATGCCTCCCCTCCCCACGCCTACCAGCCCCCCTTGGTGCCCCTTGCCTACCCTCCCCCACCTGCCGGCCCCCCTTGGTGCCCCCTGCCTCCCATCCCCACGCCTGCCAGCCGCCCTTGGAGCCCTGAGCTTCCCTCGCCCACCTGCCGGCCCCCCTTGGTGCCCCCTGCCGCCCCTCTTCACGCCTGCCAGCCCCCCTTGGTGCCCCTTGCCTACCCTCCCCCACCTGCCGGCCCCCCTTGGTGCCCCCTGCCTCCCCTCCCCACGCCTGCCAGCCGCCCTTGGTGCCCCAGCCCTCCCCTCGCCCACCTGCCGGCCCGCCGGCCCGCCTTGTTGCCCTGTGCCGCCCCTCGCCCACCTACCGGCTCCCCTGCCCACCCCCCATGCCTCCCCTCCCCACGCCTACCAGCCCCCCTTGGTGCCCCTTGCCTACCCTCCCCCACCTGCCGGCCCCCCTTGGTGCCCCCTGCCTCCCCTCCCCACGCCTGCCAGCCGCCCTTGGAGCCCTGAGCTTCCCTCGCCCACCTGCCGGCCCCCCTTGGTGCCCCCTGCCGCCCCTCTTCACGCCTGCCAGCCCCCCTTGGTGCCCCTTGCCTACCCTCCCCCACCTGCCGGCGCCCCTTGGTGCCCCCTGCCTCCCCTCCCCACGCCTGCCAGCCGCCCTTGGTGCCCCAGCCCTCCCCTCGCCCACCTGCCGGCCCGCCGGCCCGCCTTGTTGCCCTGTGCCGCCCCTCGCCCACCTACCGGCTCCCCTGCCCACCCCCCATGCCTCCCCTCCCCACGCCTACCAGCCCCTCTTGGTGCCCCTTGCCTACCCTCCCCCACCTGCCGGCCCCCCTTGGTGCCCCCTGCCTCCCATCCCCACGCCTGCCAGCCGCCCTTGGAGCCCTGAGCTTCCCTCGCCCACCTGCCGGCCCCCCTTGGTGCCCCCTGCCGCCCCTCTTCACGCCTGCCAGCCCCCCTTGGTGCCCCTTGCCTACCCTCCCCCACCTGCCGGCCCCCCTTGGTGCCCCCTGCCTCCCCTCCCCACGCCTGCCAGCCGCCCTTGGTGCCCCAGCCCTCCCCTCGCCCACCTGCCGGCCCGCCGGCCCGCCTTGTTGCCCTGTGCCGCCCCTCGCCCACCTACCGGCTCCCCTGCCCACCCCCCATGCCTCCCCTCCCCACGCCTACCAGCCCCCCTTGGTGCCCCTTGCCTACCCTCCCCCACCTGCCGGCCCCCCTTGGTGCCCCCTGCCTCCCCTCCCCACGCCTGCCAGCCGCCCTTGGAGCCCTGAGCTTCCCTCGCCCACCTGCCGGCCCCCCTTGGTGCCCCCTGCCGCCCCTCTTCACGCCTGCCAGCCCCCCTTGGTGCCCCTTGCCTACCCTCCCCCACCTGCCGGCGCCCCTTGGTGCCCCCTGCCTCCCCTCCCCACGCCTGCCAGCCGCCCTTGGTGCCCCAGCCCTCCCCTCGCCCACCTGCCGGCCCGCCGGCCCGCCTTGTTGCCCTGTGCCGCCCCTCGCCCACCTACCGGCTCCCCTGCCCACCCCCCATGCCTCCCCTCCCCACGCCTACCAGCCCCTCTTGGTGCCCCTTGCCTACCCTCCCCCACCTGCCGGCCCCCCTTGGTGCCCCCTGCCTCCCCTCCCCACGCCTGCCAGCCGCCCTTGGAGCCCTGAGCTTCCCTCGCCCACCTGCCGGCCCCCCTTGGTGCCCCCTGCCGCCCCTCTTCACGCCTGCCAGCCCCCCTTGGTGCCCCTTGCCTACCCTCCCCCACCTGCCGGCCCCCCTTGGTGCCCCCTGCCTACCCTCCCCACGCCTGCCAGCCGCCCTTGAAGCCCCGAGCTTCCCTCGCCCACCTGCCGGCCCCCCTTGGTGCCCCCTGCCGCCCCTTCCCCACCTGCCAGCTCTCCCTGGTGCCTCGTGCCTCCCCTCTCCACGCCTGCCGGCTTGTTGCCCTGTGCCTCCCCTCCCACGCCTGCCAGCCCCCTTAGGTGCCCCGAGCCTCCACTCCCCCACCTGCCAAGTGCCAACCCTCCCTAGTGCCTCGGGCCTCCCCTCCCCACGCCTGCCGGCCCCCCTGCCTACCCCCCATGCCTCCCCTCTCCACGCCTGACGGCTCGCCTTGTTGCCAGGAGCCCCCCGTCCCCACCTGCCAGCCCCCCGTGGTGCCCCGTGCCCCCCCTCCTCCACCTGCCAACCCTCCCTTATGCCTCGTGCCTTCTCTCGCCAGGCTTGCCGGTCCCCCTGGTTTCCCCCCGTGAATCCCCTCTCCACGCCTGCCGGCTGGTTGCCCCCGGCCTCCCCTGGCCACGCCTGCCAGCCTCCCTGGCTGTCTCACGTGCCTCCTCTCACCACGCCTGCCGGCCCCCCTGGTTGCCCCAGGCGGGGACAGGCAGCGAAGATCCGGGGCGGCTCGGGCAGGGGGGCGTGAGCAGCGGCGGGTGGCGTCCGCCGGTCCCTTCCCCGTTCGGAGCGGCGTGGCGGGACGCTATGGTGCACGCTTCAAGCCACAAGCATGCTGGCACTCGAGTGTTGCGCGTACGCTGTTTAGACACTGCGTTTTCGGTCGCGGGGCGCTGCGTTTCGCTGGCATCCCGCTACGTGCTCAGGAACTCCTCGAGCAATCTCTACGAGTTATACCCTACAATAATACTTTTGGTGCGATGCTGTTCTCGGTGCTGTTCTTGCGCCTCTCTGCCGATGCGGCCCATGCAGCGCCTCGAGTGGACCGACCCGCGTCGCCGAATGAGTTTTGGGGAGCCTTCTGGCCGGCCCCACAGTTCCGTTGTCCTCTTGTCTGTTCGCCGGGGCCGTGGGCGCGCCCGTTCTCGATGTGCGCTTACGCGACAGACACGGTGCGCGCGTGCCTCCCCCTCGACCATCCTCCGCTTCTCCTCCGCTGCGCGGGGCCACGCTTCACGGCTACGCACGTTTCACTCGCCCACGCTCCGTTCCGTCGAGCTACGGTGACTGCCGACGCGTTTGCGGTGCTCTTCCGAGGCACGCTTAAGCTCCTGCGACAAGCCGCGCGTGACACGCATGCTGCATTAGGCGTGTCGCCTACATGATGCGCCTCGTCGCGTGTTGCAGCGCGACGGGGTGCACGTGCCGTGCCGCGGCCACGCGGCCACGCGGCTCCCTCCCCCCGCAGCCCCCTGCGCCGCCTGCGACCCACCGGCGACCCACCGGCCATCACACGCAACCCAAATTCCCACTCCCAAAAAAAGGGGGGCAAGCCCGGACTGCTGCGCAGCTCAGTGGTTTTTTACACTTCCTGCCCCCCCCCTGGTTCAGACCTTGTCGATTGACACTTCCTGCCCCCCCCAGAGTTCAGACCTTGTCGATCGACGCCTTTTGGGCCCTTGGAAGAGCGCAGGAGCCGACGGAAGGGGTCCTGCCCACCGTGACGAAAGTTCGTGGGCCCCCCTTGACAAAAGTTCCCGGACCCCCCGACCCACCCTGAACTTTGAGGGCCCAGGATCTTTGCAATAACAACCTCGATTTTCAATCTGAAAGCTCCTGTGGCCAAGCTCTTTCCAAAGGAAGCATGTGGTACTTCTACATCATTCCTACCCCCCCCCTGGGCATAAGTGCACGCGGGATGGCGAGATGAGGCGTCTAGAGCTGTACTGCGGTCAGCTACTTACCAGCCGTCCTTGCCACTGCCTCTTTCCCCTGGTTCGCACTGCACACGCACCGCACTACTACCGTTAGCAACACCACAGGCTGACTCAGCGCTGCGCTTCACTTTGACCACAGGTGGGCCAACGCGCTCGTGCGGGACTGACGGCCGCCTGCACGCACAACACCGCGGGCCTCGACACCAGGAGCCAGGAAAGCACCGTTTGCGCGCGCGGCTGCCCCTAGGTTAGCCCCTGCCTCGGTGATGCGCATTGCTGGCACCCTGCCTTCTTCACGCGCGTTGCGACAGCGCGCTCAGCTGCATCCCCCTTTCCTCATCGTCCGAACTACACTGCACGGCCCTGCGAGCACACAACCCCGTCCATCCTCCACGGCACTCCTAGCTCACTACAAATACGCCCCGCGGTCTTGAGCCTACAGATGCTCCACTCAGTTCACCCTGCGAGCTGGCATAATTGACCACCAGCGTCTCGACTGCTGCAATGCGCTAAGGCGCCGGCCGCCCGCGTCCCGGTACCACTGCAGGCGGTTGCACTGACAGCTGCTCATGCCCCCGCTGCTGCGAGGTGCCCTCATCAGCTCCAGCCCCGCCTTGCCCCGAAGCCAGGCCGGCACCTCCCTGACCCTGGCTGGTGCCGCCCGTCGCTGCCGCCGCTGCGTTGGCGGCTGTCTCCGCGACGCGGGCGGCCCACCAGGCCCGCACGGGCCCCAGCGGGCCCCCCTGCCCCGCCAGAAGCTGCTGCTGCAGCGCCAGCGGAGAGTCCAGCGTGGACAGCTCCCGCATGCGGGCCCTGCGCGGGAGGTGGAGGGAGGCAGGTGAGGACTGGTGTAAAAGCCAAGAGCGGCCGCAAGACTCCAGGTCAGAGCCCAATCTGCCATGCCTAGCCTCGCTAGCAGCCCGCGCTCACTTGTACGCCTCCAGCTCCGGCGCCCGCTGGCACTCCACGGGCGCCAGGACCACGCGCCGGTCCGCCGGCACGCGCACGTGCGCGGGGTCGAGCACGTCGATGGCCTCCACCAGCAGCTGCTGCAGCAGCAGCAGGCGGGTCCACCTGGGGGCAATGGGGACGGGAGGAGGCGTGCTGGGCGACACGACAGTGACCAACACGGTGCGCCCCACAATCCCAGCCCCACCTGTTGATGGGGAAGGGCCCCTGGCCGCTCCACTTGCGGCCGCCTACCAGCGCCAGGATGTCTGTGTGCACGGGCCGCAGCCAGCCGGCGAAGAACTCGTCCAGGTAGTACCTGGGGGGTGGGGGCGAACCTCAATAGCCGTGTGAGAGCCGGACTCACACCGACCGGGCTCACACCGTTTGCCTCTGACGATCCGCACCCGCCGCACCTGTTATAGAAGTCGCCGTACGAAAGCGTGTAGTGCCGGGAGGCGCCTGCAGGGTAGAGGTGCAGGATTAGCAAGATGTATGGGAGGAAGAGCACGCAGCGCAACATCTGCCGCTGGCGCTGACACATCACGAGTCGCCCCAGGCACCCACCCATGGGCGTGATGACCATGAGCGACCCGATGGAGCGCTGCGACCCCCGGGACACGTGGAACACGTCGCGGGGAGCGCGAGCCCTGGGGCACGAGACAGGTCACAAGGATTGGGAAAAGAGGTCATACAAAAGATGCTGGACAGGGCAATCCGCACGCCCGCATCCATCCTAGGCGGACCCTCCGCTCGAACCGAACAATACAGAAACAAAAGGGGCATTCCGGCAGCATTCGGCAACGCGTCCGAGGGACGGGCGGGACACCATGTTGCGCGCCTCATGCCAATACGGCAGCCCGAGGTGTCCACAAGCTTGGCATCAAACAGTTCGCGCACTCTGCTACGCCAATAAAACAGGGCACAGTGATCACCCCATCCATCTGCTAAGTTCGGGTCGACTTGCGGGGCCGTACGCATGGTTGCTACTCACCGCCGCCGCGCGCCCCCACCGCCGTTGCTGCCGACCCCGTCGCCGCCGCCACCTGCACCCGCCGCGTTCCAGCTGGCCTCGTCGTAGCTGCTGAGGCTGCCCACGCTGCTGAGGCTGCTGAAGCTGGACAGGCTGCTGCCCGAGCCCGCAATGATGGCGGCAGCCTGCGCCGACGTCAGCGGCGTCGTTAGCAGCTGGCCGGAGGTTGAAGCAGGGGCCGACGCGGCCGAGGCAGCGACGACGCTCTGCGCCGCCGCCAGCCCTGCCGCCAACTCAGCGGCAGGGTCCGACATGCCCAGCCCCGCCGCCGCCAGGTCGCACTCGTCCAGGCTGCCTGCAGGTGGGGGGGCAGCAGGGGCCTGCCTCAACACATTTGAGCATGAAGGAGCCCCCGCAAACCTGTGCTACCAGTGACACCGCTGTGCTCACCAATAACAAGCTCCGAGCGCCCCGAGCGAGCGCTTCCAGCCGCCGAGGGCCCCACCGCGGAGCCCGCAGTGCCGCCCGCCCCTCCAAGGACAACGGGCATGGTGGGCGGCGGCGGCATGCCATACGGTAGGGTTGTTCCCACATCACTGCCGTACCACGTGCCATCCCCACCGCCACCCACGTCCGCCATTGAGGCCACCGCGGGTCTTTCGGTCGAAGCAGCACTGACGGGAGCCCAAGAGGAGCGCACCGCCACCTGCGACGGCGGCGGCGGCCAGCTGCCACTGCCGCCACCGCCGCCGCCCGCGGCTTCGTACGCGGTGCCGTAAGTATCCGCGTGCGCTTCCCGTTGCTCCACGTTCCGAAGGGCTGCCGTGCCCCGCAGCATGCTCACGCGGGAGCGGCGCCCCGGGTGGTCCCGCTCGGGCCCCTGCTCGTACCTGAGTGTGGGACCACCACAAGCCCAGGCATAGCGCATTGCTGGTTGGGCCTCTTCCAGATTGAGAGCTATGATGTTGTTTGCAACCCACCAAGCAAGCATCCTCTCCGCCCGCACCCCCGCACGCACCACTTCTGCAGCGTTGCCGGGTGCGCAGACAGCACGAAGCGAAAGCCCTCCACCAGAGTAGTGAGCGTGTCAGCGCCACCGCTGCCGTCAAAGCCACCCTCCGGAGCTGCCGCCGCCGCAGCGGCAGCAGCGCCGCTGGCCGCCGGGCCAAATCCAGTGAACCCGGATCCAAATAAGCCCGACCTAGATCCGAACCCAGGCCGAGGTCCAGACGCTCCAGCGCTGTACCCTGTCCCGGTGCCGTTCCCGGGCTTGCGGATGAGGAAGGAGCGCTCGCGGGGCCCCTCCCGCCGGATGACCTCCAGGAAGCCCAGCCACTGCGCAAAAACCGCATCGGCAGAGTTGCTGGGCGTCCGGGGCCACGGTCACGCGGAGGCCACACGCCGAGGTCCTGTCTGCCTTCGCCGGGCGGGCCCACCTGCGCCAGGGTGAAGAGCGTGTACACCACCTCCTCCTCGCACACCACCTCCCCGCTGCGCCACTCTCCAGAGAGGGTGGCGATGTGGTAGAGCCGCTGCTCCAGGTCCGCAGTGGCCTGGGCGGAGAGAGGAGGCGCATTGCTGCACTAGCACCATCACCTGCTGCCGGCTTGTCTAGACGCCCAAATGCCGTCCCCGCCTTCCTCTCGGTTTCGCGTCCCTGCAGCCTCACCTCGAGAAGCGGTCCTCTGTACCGAGCCACAACGGAGCGTTCTTCCTCCGCTGAGGCCATGAGCTGCCGCTCGCGTTCCACCTGCAGGTAGCGTGTGGGCGGCGGTAGTCAGCTAAGTTGGCTTGGATGGAGTCGACCTGGCATCGGGCATGCCTCTCACGGCAGGACCCCGGTCCAGATTGGGCCCCCACGCTTACCTCCCGCGCCAGCTCCGCGCGCCGCTTCTCCGTGATGAGACCGCCGTACAGGTTGATGGACACGGACGTCACCGCGATGATGGCACTGAAGACCTGCAAAGGCACGAGGAAGGAACGAATGGGTTCAGTCGCCACCGGCACCTCGGCCGTGCCGCTGCACAATCCTCCCCAGCTTCTCACCGTGGCAAACTCCGGGGCCATGAGGTTTGACACTCCGGAGAACCCTTCAAGCACTCCCGCTCGGCAAGGTTGGCCGCGTTGTAACGCAGGCGCAGTTTGCCGACAGGACCTTGGCCAAAGGCGCTGCTGGAAGGCCGAGGACACCTCCACGGCAGAAGCGGGATACCAGATACTTCGCCAAGTAGGAGACGCATTGTGGGGAGTGGTGCGGGACACAGCGCTGCAGGACACCGACGCCCGAGGATGTGTCGGACGTGGCCTCAACACCGTCCAGCCTTTCAGCCAACCGTTTACTATCGTGGTCCGTTTGGCGTTTAAGGGCCGGTTAAGCCGTCCAAGCCCACGGAGCTCACTTGGGTGATGCCAGCCACCGCTCCCTTCAGGCGTCACGGGCTTACACGTGCTCTGAGCACCTCTCTGCATCGATCATAGGCCGTAAGCGATCGAGATGAGCAAAGGAGGCCACAACTGTTGCCGTGTTGGTGATGCTTCCTCGCGAGAGGAAGATTGTCGCTGTCTCGCCAAAAGGGCGTGAACCAGTAGTACGCAATAGTAGTAGTAGGCAGTACGTTAAGCCCGCAGTATGAAAGCCCGCTGTTTGCCCGGGGCCCGCCCCGCCAGGCCCCGCTGCGTTCTGGCTACGCGGCGCACATGGCCTTCAAACCACTGAGCTGCGCAGCAGTCGGGGCTTGTGTCCTATGTGGAAGCGGAACTGGGGGGCCGCGGGGGGAGGGAGGCCGCGTGGCAACACGAGTGTCATGGCGCGTTCTTTGCGCGACACGCACTCTCGCGGGCCTCGGGAAGACGCTTTGTCCTACGGCGTCGTGCACTCGACTTCAGGTGGCACAGCCTGGCGGCAGGCATGCCCGAAGAGCAAGCCTGGGGCAAGCCAACCGCACGCCGCATCGTGCCACGCAGGTCAGTCCTTCCAAGCAGCGCAGGTAGTACGCATTCTGGGAGGAGAAGTTGGTCTCGCCAGCAAGAGCCCGCTTGAAAGTGGGCGCATCGAAGAAGTCCAGCAGACAGGCGTACATCAGCACCTCTCTCCAGGTGCAGGTGCCGCCTGGCTCGTACAGGGTCCTCGACAGCGAGGGCAGCCTGGGGAAGCACGTGAGTGGTACGACAGCAGGGTCATAATAAGACAGCACACAGGCGTCGTGAGTTACGGACGTAACCCATTACGCAAATGCAATCCGCAGACAGCGCACCTCTCAGCGGATTTGGATGTAACAGTTGGGGCCGCGGCGGCGGGCTCCACCTCAGGGAGAACCTGCACCCCGCCATCTACCACCTCGGCCCAAGCCGGCTGCTCAAGCCCCCGCTGTGCCATTCCGAGCACTTTGGCAGCGAAGGAGGCGGTCCCGACAGGATGGGCAATTTCCTGAACAGGAGGGGCGGCGGTGGGGGGCGGTGCGGGAGGGGCGACGCCGGTAACGCTGGATTGGCGCCCCTGAGCGTAACCGTCAGCATAGCCATCCCGCCTGGCCGCCTCGTAGACCTGATGGTCGCGGCGCGTGCGCAGCTCGACAGCAGTGCCAGCCGTCAGAAGGAGGTCCGCGGCCACTACCAGTCCGCTAGCGGGTGTTGTAGCCGGGAGCGGAGACGGAGGCGGAGGGGACGGCGGCGGCGGAGGCAGCGGTGGCGGCAGCGGGGCACCAGTAGCGGGGGCCAGCAGAGACGCACTTGAGGGCTCCCCCAGAGCTGGCGGCGGAGGAGGAGGGAGCGGAGGTGGAGGCGAGGGCGGGGGCGGGGGCGGGGGTAGCGGCGGGGGCGGGGGCTGAGGAGGGGGGACCGGAGGCTCGGGCGCGGGCGGCGGCGCCGCAAGGGCCGAAACGTCCTCGCGGCAGTCTCGTGCGCATTGAGTGCAGATGCGCAGGCCCTTCGATGTCGCTGACGGTACGTTGTGCTCTTGTGCAGATGCAGAGGGGTGGCGGGGCTGAACCGCGTTGGCAGGATCACGTAGTGGCAGCAGCAGCCTGTGCACCATGACGGCCGGGCCTCGCCCGCTGCACGCTTGCCAAGGGCTAAGAACGCATCCGCCTTGACGTTGGCGTCACAGAGGACACAGTAGCCTCTTTTGCTCATGTCGGCATGGCCTGTGGGAAAGGGACAGGGCGGGGTTGCGGCACGGCATGGCGGCCAGGCGTGGGATGCCCAGGAGGCACACGCACGGTCCCGACCCACATCACCAGCAATCCGAGGACCGACATAGGAGTGCTAAAGCGTCCAAGCTGGTCTGGGAAATCCCCTTATATGCAGCTTTGAGGGCGTGTGAAGGCCGGTCACGACATGCCCAAAATGCCCGCGCAAGCACAGCCCCTCGCACAGTTCAGCTCGGACAGCGCTGATTCGCCCTAGTGCCCCTTGGTATATATGTGCAAACAGTTGGGTGGTCGCAAGCCCCGGGGAGCACAGGAGCTGAGCAGTCGGCCTATCGGGTTTCAACGCGATTGCGCCCGCGCAAGCTCGGCGGAGGACGCCTGCAGGCGCCTGACGCGGTTTTATGGCTGCTGGTCAAGCCCTTCAAACAGTAGGTCAGTTGGGCTGCCCATCGCCCGCACGGTTGCACTGCCGCGGGTCGCCAGCGCTCGCGGGGCAGGACTCACCACCGAGGGCCTGAGCGAATCAACACCTACCGCGAGCTCCGGAACCTCCTCACCGGCACCGCTGTGACCTCAGAGGCATATATGTGCTGTATGGATTGTGTGTGCGCCGTCTGGAGCTCGGGTTAGGCCCAGGACACCTCTAGTGACCTATCTCTATTGTTGTATTGGGCTGCGGTGTTGGCCCCGATTGAGGAAGTTGCCCGGATGGGGCCGGAGTCGCAAACCCCTCTCCCCTGAAGCAGCGTGCATCGAACCAACTCCGCAGCTCTCATCATCAGCCGAGCCAAGTGTCTATCTCCCCTCGTTCGCCTCGGCCCCCCTCCATCCTCCACAGCTTCCTCTCCGCCTCGAGGCAGCTTGCGCCAGCTCGTGTTCCGCAGCAAACTTTGCGCGCGGGCGGTGCGACCGGTGTCTACGAGCGTAAGGCAGCCTCAGCCGTACACCCTCACCGTCTGCAGCTTTGGCTTCGTCAGCCCCGTCGCGCGCTTCTCCCTTGTGGGGCCTTGCCATATCTGCCGCTCCCACAACTTTGCGGTTCCTGCGCCGGCTCCTTGGTGTCGAGCTAATTGCATTAGCAGGGGGGGGGTAAGGACGAAAGCTTTGCACCCCATGCTGCAAAGTTTCTGGCCCCCCTGACCCACCCACCCAGGAGGGCCCCCTCCTGGAGCTGGAGCTGGCGCTGGGCCGCGGGAGCTGGACCGCAGGAGCTGGAGCTGGAGTGCAGGAGCATGGGTGCTGGACTGGTGCTGTTGGCACGCTGTTCTGTGTGTCTGCGGGGCGGCGGCTGCCAGCCGCTGCCTCGCGTCTTGGGGTGGCGGCGGCGGACGTGTCGGCGGCCACGCCGCCGGCCTCGCCGCGGCCGCCCCATATAGAAATTTTCACCGCCGTGCGGGGGCCTGCATGAAGACATCGGGGCCGGGCGGGCCCTCGCGGCCTGCACCATCTCGTGCCCCACCCGTCTGAGCCCCTGCTCTGGCTACACGCCACCGCATCCTCTGCACTCCACGCACGCTCACGTGCACCGCGCGCCCGCGGCTGCTCCCCTGCCTCGCTGGCACCGCACTCTGCACTGCTGGGGTCCGCCGCCGTGATCCGCCTGGGCGCTGGCGGGGAGCGCGCCCACTCTCACGCGCGGGGCCCTTCCCTGCTGATCCCGGATGGGTGGGGTCGCTGCTTGCCAGCCACCCCATCCGGGCCTCTCGGACTGCACCCCTCTCTCCGCCCCTTCCTGCCTGCGTAACTTTTCCACCCGGGTCCTGGGTGCCGTACGGCCCTCGCCGTGTCCTCGTTGCTGGCTCCTGCCCCGCTCCGTGCCCTCTTTCGTGTCTCCCGCGCAGTCTCCGGCGGCTCGTAGGCTTGCTGTTGCTGCTTATGCCGTCGCCCTGGCTTGGCGCATGTTCGATGGCTGACTCCTTCTCCTTCGCGTCTGCCTCGGCGCTTCTCCCTTCACGTTCAGGTCTGTATGATGATGCTGGGCGGGTCTGGGACTATAGCGAGCCGCCGGAGACGCTGCGCACTCGACCCGCACGCTCAGGTAACCTGCCCCAGGTAACTCGTGGGTGGGAGGCTTCGGACGGCTTCGGGCGAGTTGGAGGGCTTCGCTTTGCTGCCTGGTAAGGTGACGCCGCATTAGGCTCGCAAGAGCAGGGCTGCGGATGGTTGCCGACCAGTGCACTTGTTGCATTTGCTGGCCTGCTTTTCGCGTAACTCGTCTCCCGTGTCTCCTTTCCCCATCCCCTCCTGCACCCACCCACCCATGCCGTACGGCGTACGGCAGCACTGCACATGCGAGAAACGTACGGCAACTTCTTACGGTTCTGCAACTTCTTGCAAGCCGTCTTGGGGCGAAGGCCAGACATGGCGTCTGTCCATTGACCATGGACGCGGCCATCGACCCACAATGATCTGGTCTTAGTGATGCCGCTTCTAGCGGCATCACCAATCGATCAATTGCGGGGACCCGGGGGGTTGCGAGGTGGGTTCGTGGCAGTCGCGTGCAAGCACGGCCGGCGTAAGGTAGCAAATGGCACCGCGATTAACGGCCGGTTCACAGCGTATGGTCGCCGTGCTTGGGAGGGGCCCCAGATGCTCGCAGCGGGTTCTGGCAATGTGATGTATGACTCGCCGACATCACGTTGAGCGCGACGCACTTGCGGTCGTGCAACGACTTGCGCCAAACACATGTGCAATCCATGAGGGCTTTGCGCGTTGTGGGTCCCTCTGCATGGCTAAAAGTGCCCCGGTGCATTCACCGAGGTCGCCCCACCCGCGCGCTCCATTCGCCCCAGCCCCGCGGCTGGTGGCCTGGTGCACTGCTAGGAACCCCTTGCACGGACTTGGGCGGCCTCTGGGGCCCCACAGAGTAAGTCCCCACTGACTAAGGTGACCCAGGGTCACCCCCAGCTCGACTTCGTGATTCGACAGGCGGCATAAAGAGGTTCATGCCGAACCTACCACCGTAGCGCTTAGTGCTTCTGACTGCTTCTGTGACAAAGTGGCCGTGTGTCACACATCAGGAGGTGGTGGGGATGGCCCCCCACGTGTTCCGCAACGCTGGCATGCGGACATGTTCTGCCTGGACCCACCTCGCCGTCAGGGGGGGGGTAAAAACATTAGTTCCGTACTACCACCCCACAAAAGTTCGGACCCCCCCGACCCCCCCACCCCCCCCTTGCCGTACACTGCACACACTGCCGTACATGGCCAATATGTAACCCGTTTCCCTCGACTTTTGTGCCAATCGGCTGCGCTTCGTGTGCGCTACTGCCTTGCGCGTGAACCGGAGGCGTCGATGAGGCTTGGGTCCTGTCCATTGACCACTGCCGCGTCCATGGACCACTCTCCGATACCTTGCATCCGCGCTATTCATGCCCTAGGCCTCCTATATGATGAGCTACGGTCATAATAGTACACCCGGACGTCTAGCAGCTGCGGCAGTGCCGGTCGTGACGTGTCCCACGCGCGCACATGCCGACACGTGGCGCCCGCAGCCACCCTTCGACCACCATCCCTATGGTTGTCCGCCCCCATGCACGGCATCACACAGCACCGCACCGGCCCCCCTGCTTCCGCTCGCACTTCACATGGTCCGGGTACGGCCGGTTTTTGCCCCGCCCCTTTCCTGCCGCGCAGGTGGCCGCACCGGCTACACCGCCATAGCCCGAGCCCTAGGTTACCTGCTAGACACTGGCCGCGCTGGCCTTCGCCGTCCGCCTGTTCAGCTCGCTGGCATGCTCTCAAGTCTTCGGGCGCTCACCCTCTGCCCTTCCGTCTCTGGGACAACACCTTCACTACCCACAGGTTCGGCTCCGTGGGACGTGGGGACGCTTAGGCCTCCGTGGGCGCGCTTCTCGCGAACGGGCTCGGGCGATGGCGGGCCAGGAGCGGAGGACGCACAGCAGCGGCGCACAGGTAAACGGCGAGGTAAGCGGGGCTTCTCGGGGCTTTCCCTCGGTGGAGCCGGCTCGCCAGCCCCTCTCGGTGCACCGACGCGCGGAGCAGCCCAGGTTACTCTAGGCGGGACTTTCAGCCTGGAAACCACTTTCGGCGACCAGGTACCCCGTTCACAGGCACAGGCATTCTGCGTCGGCCAACATCATGCGACGCCAACACCGCGGCACTACGCCCCGTTGTCTATAATAATCCCTATGGTCCGTGGTGCTCAGGCACACCCACGGTTCAGCCTCTCCTTGATACCACGCGTTTTCGCAAGGAAAGGGCCCTTGGGCTGCGTCAGACCGCTGTGACAAAAGTTCGGACGGGAGCTGTACACTAGACCGAACGGATCTTGTGGCCTTTCATTTGGCTTCGATTCTTGGGGGTCACAAGGCCACTGCGGGCAGGCAGCTAGGCGCGCGTGGGGGGTCGGAGAAGTCGGCGATCCGGGTTAGTGCGTCGACGCAGCGTTGACGCGCGCGGGGGTTCGGAGGGTCGGAGGGCCCGGGTAAGTGCGTCGATGGGGCAGGGGATGCGGGTTCGTGCATCGATGGTCTTGCGCCAAATCGCTTGGAGTAGACCTCGAGCGAGCTAGACGAGTCTTTTGGCCTAGCAGTCGCGATATGGAGGCCTTTGAGCGCTAATCGGCTTGCGATTACCGCCGACATCGCCGCGCTGAGCCCTGGACAGCCTGGAAGCCCCAAGATGTTCTTATGTGTATCATTATCAAAAGCCCCCGCAGTGTGCGCGACCCTCACCGACCGCTGTGCCGTCGCGATGTGTTTGGCACGAAGCCCAGCACCGACTTGAGACCTCCCGCCGCCCCGTTTCGAACTACGCCATTTCCTGCACCTCATTGCAAAGCCATGACTGTATACAGTGTCCACGGCGGGGCCCGGTTCGGGTTTGTTGGCCTTTGCGGGTCGGTGAGCATCGTCGGTCTCTCACCATGGCTTTCCATTTCCGTCCCAACGGCCCGCGCCGCGGCCCCCCTGCGGGGTGCCTCCGCGCCGCCCGTTGCTCCGCAAATGAAAGGCCAAAAAGTTCGGGACCCCCCCTCTCCCCCCCCTCCCCCCTTCTACGATGTGCCGTCTGGTGCTGGTCGTCGCTTCTCTGCTCGCAAGAGCAGGGTTGCGAATGGTACGGCGCCAGAGATGTTGTTGCACTTTGCTGGCCCTGCTTTTCGCGTTACCTCGTCTCCCGTTTCCCCTTCCCCCTTCCCCCTCCCCCCCCCCCAACTTTGAGGGCTCATAACTTTTTTCCTAGAACCTCGATTTCCATTCTGAAAGCGGATTTGGGCTCCTCTTGTCGAGCTCTTCAAAGTTAAAGCGTGGTGTAGTTGGCTTGGCCCAGACTCCGCCCGGAGGGCGGAGCAGGGGCTACGCCTATGCAGTCACGTCGCAGCGCGCCCCGTGCGTGATTCTCTCTACAATGTAGAAATTGCATATTAGAACTTCGTAAGGGGCCTCAAGCGCTGATCCGCCTTCGCTGCCTGTCAGTGCCCCAGCGTACAAGCAGAGTGCGGCCCTGAACCAAAGGGAAGAACGCAGGGGCCGCGGGAAGCCCTGGGGAGGGACGCGGGCGCTCCGTTTGCGGACCGCCGACGCGAGTCCCCGAGGCACGCTAGGTGCCTGCGACTAGCCGCGCGTGCCACGCATGCTGCATTAGGCGTGTCGCCTACACGATGCGCCTCGTCGCGTGTTGCAGTCCGGCGGCGGGGTGCACGTGCAGTGCCGCTCGCAGCCTTCTTTCCCCCGCAGCCCCCTGCGCCGCCCGCGACCCACCGGCCATGCACACCCAACCCCAAGTCCCGCTCCCCAAATGATCTGGTCTTAGTGATGCCGCTTCTAGCGGCATCACCAATCGATCAATTAGGGGGACCCGGGGGGTTGCGAGGTGGGTTCGTGGCAGTCGCGTGCAAGCACGGCCGGCGTAAGGTAGCAAATGGTACCGCGATGAACGGCCGGTTCAGAGCGTATGGTCGCCGTGCTTGGGAGGGGCCCCGTTGAGCGCGACGCACTCGCGGTCGTGCAACGACCTGCGCCAAACACATGTGCAATCCATGAGGGCTTTGCACGTTGTGGGTCCCTCTGCATGGCCAAAAGTGCCCCGGTGCATTCACCGAGGTCGCCCCACCCGCGCGCTCCATTCGCCCCAGCCCCGCGGCTGGTGGCCTGGTGCACTGCTAGGAACCCCTTGCACGGACTTGGGCGGCCTCTGGGGCCCCACAGAGTAAGTCCCCACTGACTAAGGTGACCCAGGGTCACCCCCAGCTCGACTTCGTGATTCGACAGGCGGCATAACCATCTAAAAGCCTGATGCGCGTATTAGCTGCGTGGACACGCAAGCCCAGTCAGGGCGGTCAGGGAGGGGGAGGGTAGGAACGAAACCCACGGACACCATGCCCCAAAAGCCCTGGACACCCCCGACCGACGACCGACCAACCCGTACAGTGGTTGGCTTGCCCCAGACTCCGCTCGGAGAGCGGAGCAGGGGCTACGCCTATGCGGTCACGTCGCAGGGCGCACTGTTCGTGAATCAAAATTGGATATTTTGCACATGTGGAAGTTGTAGCGTCGCGCGACGCCGTCACGGGCCCTCGCAGCCAGACAGTGCCCCAACGAAGAAGCAGAGTGCCGTCCAAAGCAGTGTGCAGGACGCAGGGGCCACGGGAAGCCCTGGCGAGGGACGCGGGCGAGCCGTTTGCGGACATGCTTATGCCGCCTGTCGAATCACGAAGTCGAGCTGGGGGTGACCCTGGGTCACCGGACCTTGGCGAGTTACTCTGTGGGGCCCCAGAGGCCGCCAACGTCCGTGCAGCGAGTTCCTAGCCTAGCACAAGGCCCACAGCCGCGGGGCTGGGGCGAATGGAGCACGCGGGGTGGGCCGACCTCGGTGCATGCATCGCGACGGTTTGGGCCATGCAGAGGGACCCACACCGCGCAAATCCCTCATGGGATACACATGAGTTTAGAGCACGTCGTGCGCGAGGGCGCGAGGGCCTCTCAAGTTCAGTCGATCGTTCATGTCCTTCGATCTACCCAGCACGAACCCGCTGCGAGCAGCTGCGAGCGTACCCAAGCACTGCGACCATATCAGCTGAGCAAATCAGCTGATTCGCGCTGCCATGTGTCGCCTTTCGCCGACCGTGCTTGCACGCGACTGCCACGAACCCACCCCGCCACCCCCCGGGTCCCCCGTAATTGATCGATCGGTGATGCCGCTAGAAGCGGCATCACTAAGACCAGATCATTTGGGAGCAGGGGGGACCGTAGCTCAGTGAGGAGTAGGAGATCACCAGTGCAGAAGAGGTGCCGGGCTGAACTGCCACCAACACCCACGACCACCTGCGGCGCTTGATTCCTCCCTCTAAAGCGATGCGTTGAGGCATGCCAAACTCTGCGCAGCCCTGCCCCGAACAAGCGGCTGCAGTGAAGATCACTGACGAACTGCGGCCCCCCTGGCCCTCCCCCAGGAGCTTAGACTTGGGGGCCTTGATGGAAAGTGGGAAGTGGTCTATCCCTGTCTATCTGATGCCCCCCTAGGACGCCCTCTTTCGGGCCCCAGGCGTTGCTACCATGACGGAGACCTGCTCAATGAGCGTTTTGCAGCAGTGCTGGACTGCCGGTCGAACGATGCTCGTGGCATTTGATGCAGACTCGAGGCCCCCCATCGCCCCATGTACTGCCCAGTGTGAAGAATTGCTCCCAGCTGTTCCAATCAGCGTGGCTTAGAGGCTTGCGCGAGCCCGGGTTCACGCACCAGGCTGTCTGAGACCAGTGCGTGCGCAAGGGGACGGGCCGGCCCCTCGCGCCACCTGCCGGCCCCCCTTGTTGCCCCATTCCTCCCCTTCCCACGCCTGCCAGCCCCCTTTGGTGCCCCGAGCGGTCCCTCTCCACGCCTGCCGGGCCCCCTTGGTGCCCCTTGCCTACCCTCTCCCACCTGCCGGCGCCCCTTGGTGCCCCCTGCCTCCCCTTTCCACACCTGCCAGCCCCCCTTGGTGCCCCAGCCCTCCCCTCGCCCACCTGCCGGCCCGCCGGCCCGCCTTGTTGCCCTGTGCCGCCCCTCGCCCACCTACCGGCTCCCCTGCCCACCCCCCATGCCTCCCCTCCCCACGCCTACCAGCCCCCCTTGGTGCCCCTTGCCTACCCTCCCCCACCTGCCGGCCCCCCTTGGTGCCCCCTGCCTCCCCTCCCCACGCCTGCCAGCCGCCCTTGGAGCCCTGAGCTTCCCTCGCCCACCTGCCGGCCCCCCTTGGTGCCCCCTGCCGCCCCTCTTCACGCCTGCCAGCCCCCCTTGGTGCCCCTTGCCTACCCTCCCCCACCTGCCGGCCCCCCTTGGTGCCCCCTGCCTCCCCTCCCCACGCCTGCCAGCCGCCCTTGGTGCCCCAGCCCTCCCCTCGCCCACCTGCCGGCCCGCCGGCCCGCCTTGTTGCCCTGTGCCGCCCCTCGCCCACCTACCGGCTCCCCTGCCCACCCCCCATGCCTCCCCTCCCCACGCCTACCAGCCCCCCTTGGTGCCCCTTGCCTACCCTCCCCCACCTGCCGGCCCCCCTTGGTGCCCCCTGCCTCCCCTCCCCACGCCTGCCAGCCGCCCTTGGAGCCCTGAGCTTCCCTCGCCCACCTGCCGGCCCCCCTTGGTGCCCCCTGCCGCCCCTCTTCACGCCTGCCAGCCCCCCTTGGTGCCCCTTGCCTACCCTCCCCCACCTGCCGGCGCCCCTTGGTGCCCCCTGCCTCCCCTCCCCACGCCTGCCAGCCGCCCTTGGTGCCCCAGCCCTCCCCTCGCCCACCTGCCGGCCCGCCGGCCCGCCTTGTTGCCCTGTGCCGCCCCTCGCCCACCTACCGGCTCCCCTGCCCACCCCCCATGCCTCCCCTCCCCACGCCTACCAGCCCCCCTTGGTGCCCCTTGCCTACCCTCCCCCACCTGCCGGCCCCCCTTGGTGCCCCCTGCCTCCCCTCCCCACGCCTGCCAGCCGCCCTTGGAGCCCTGAGCTTCCCTCGCCCACCTGCCGGCCCCCCTTGGTGCCCCCTGCCGCCCCTCTTCACGCCTGCCAGCCCCCCTTGGTGCCCCTTGCCTACCCTCCCCCACCTGCCGGCCCCCCTTGGTGCCCCCTGCCTACCCTCCCCACGCCTGCCAGCCCCCCTTGGTGCCCCTTGCCTACCCTCCCCCACCTGCCGGCGCCCCTTGGTGCCCCCTGCCTCCCCTCCCCACGCCTGCCAGCCGCCCTTGGTGCCCCAGCCCTCCCCTCGCCCACCTGCCGGCCCGCCGGCCCGCCTTGTTGCCCTGTGCCGCCCCTCGCCCACCTACCGGCTCCCCTGCCCACCCCCCATGCCTCCCCTCCCCACGCCTACCAGCCCCCCTTGGTGCCCCTTGCCTACCCTCCCCCACCTGCCGGCCCCCCTTGGTGCCCCCTGCCTCCCCTCCCCACGCCTGCCAGCCGCCCTTGGAGCCCTGAGCTTCCCTCGCCCACCTGCCGGCCCCCCTTGGTGCCCCCTGCCGCCCCTCTTCACGCCTGCCAGCCCCCCTTGGTGCCCCTTGCCTACCCTCCCCCACCTGCCGGCGCCCCTTGGTGCCCCCTGCCTCCCCTCCCCACGCCTGCCAGCCGCCCTTGGTGCCCCAGCCCTCCCCTCGCCCACCTGCCGGCCCGCCGGCCCGCCTTGTTGCCCTGTGCCGCCCCTCGCCCACCTACCGGCTCCCCTGCCCACCCCCCATGCCTCCC
Source organism: Edaphochlamys debaryana (assembly GCA_016858145.1). NCBI lineage: Eukaryota > Viridiplantae > Chlorophyta > Chlorophyceae > Chlamydomonadales > Edaphochlamys > Edaphochlamys debaryana. Next base: position 97,263 of record JAEHOE010000181.1, on the reverse strand, counting down.
CTCCCCACGCCTACCAGCCCCCCTTGGTGCCCCTTGCCTACCCTCCCCCACCTGCCGGCCCCCCTTGGTGCCCCCTGCCTCCCCTCCCCACGCCTGCCAGCCGCCCTTGGAGCCCTGAGCTTCCCTCGCCCACCTGCCGGCCCCCCTTGGTGCCCCCTGCCGCCCCTCTTCACGCCTGCCAGCCCCCCTTGGTGCCCCTTGCCTACCCTCCCCCACCTGCCGGCGCCCCTTGGTGCCCCCTGCCTCCCCTCCCCACGCCTGCCAGCCGCCCTTGGTGCCCCAGCCCTCCCCTCGCCCACCTGCCGGCCCGCCGGCCCGCCTTGTTGCCCTGTGCCGCCCCTCGCCCACCTACCGGCTCCCCTGCCCACCCCCCATGCCTCCCCTCCCCACGCCTACCAGCCCCCCTTGGTGCCCCTTGCCTACCCTCCCCCACCTGCCGGCCCCCCTTGGTGCCCCCTGCCTCCCCTCCCCACGCCTGCCAGCCGCCCTTGGAGCCCTGAGCTTCCCTCGCCCACCTGCCGGCCCCCCTTGGTGCCCCCTGCCGCCCCTCTTCACGCCTGCCAGCCCCCCTTGGTGCCCCTTGCCTACCCTCCCCCACCTGCCGGCGCCCCTTGGTGCCCCCTGCCTCCCCTCCCCACGCCTGCCAGCCGCCCTTGAAGCCCCGAGCTTCCCTCGCCCACCTGCCGGCCCCCCTTGGTGCCCCCTGCCGCCCCTTCCCCACCAGCCAGCTCTCCCTGGTGCCTCGTGCCTCCCCTCTCCACGCCTGCCGGCTTGTTGCCCTGTGCCTCCCCTCCCACGCCTGCCAGCGCCCTTAGGTGCCCCGAGCCTCCACTCCCCCACCTGCCAAGTGCCAACCCTCCCTAGTGCCTCGGGCCTCCCCTCCCCACGCCTGCCGGCCCCCCTGCCTACCCCCCATGCCTCCCCTCTCCACGCCTGACGGCTCGCCTTGTTGCCAGGAGCCCCCCGTCCCCACCTGCCAGCCCCCCGTGGTGCCCCGTGCCCCCCCTCCTCCACCTGCCAACCCTCCCTTATGCCTCGTGCCTTCTCTCGCCAGGCTTGCCGGTCCCCCTGGTTTCCCCCCGTGAATCCCCTCTCCACGCCTGCCGGCTGGTTGCCCCCGGCCTCCCCTGGCCACGCCTGCCAGCCTCCCTGGCTGTCTCACGTGCCTCCTCTCACCACGCCTGCCGGCCCCCCTGGTTGCCCCAGGCGGGGACAGGCAGCGAAGATCCGGGGCGGCTCGGGCAGGGGGGCGTGAGCAGCGGCGGTGGCGTCCGCCGGTCCCTTCCCCGTTCGGAGCGGCGTGGCGGGACGCTATGGTGCACGCTTCAAGCCACAAGCATGCTGGCACTCGAGTGTTGCGCGTACGCTGTTTAGACACTGCGTTTTCGGTCGCGGGGCGCTGCGTTTCGCTGGCATCCCGCTACGTGCTCAGGAACTCCTCGAGCAATCTCTACGAGTTATACCCTACAATAATACTTTTGGTGCGATGCTGTTCTCGGTGCTGTTCTTGCGCCTCTCTGCCGATGCGGCCCATGCAGCGCCTCGAGTGGACCGACCCGCGTCGCCGAATGAGTTTTGGGGAGCCTTCTGGCCGGCCCCACAGTTCCGTTGTCCTCTTGTCTGTTCGCCGGGGCCGTGGGCGCGCCCGTTCTCGATGTGTGCTTACGCGACAGACACGGTGCGCGCGTGCCTCCCCCTCGACCATCCTCCGCTTCTCCTCCGCTGCGCGGGGCCACGCTTCACGGCTACGCACGTTTCACTCGCCCACGCTCCGTTCCGTCGAGCTACGGTGACTGCCGACGCGTTTGCGGTGCTCTTCCGAGGCACGCTTAAGCTCCTGCGACAAGCCGCGCGTGACACGCATGCTGCATTAGGCGTGTCGCCTACATGATGCGCCTCGTCGCGTGTTGCAGCGCGACGGGGTGCACGTGCCGTGCCGCGGCCACGCGGCCACGCGGCTCCCTCCCCCCGCAGCCCCCTGCGCCGCCTGCGACCCACCGGCGACCCACCGGCCATCACACGCAACCCAAATTCCCACTCCCAAAAAAAGGGGGGCAAGCCCGGACTGCTGCGCAGCTCAGTGGTTTTTTACACTTCCTGCCCCCCCCCCTGGTTCAGACCTTGTCGATTGACACTTCCTGCCCCCCCCAGAGTTCAGACCTTGTCGATCGACGCCTTTTGGGCCCTTGGAAGAGCGCAGGAGCCGACGGAAGGGGTCCTGCCCACCGTGACGAAAGTTCGTGGGCCCCCCTTGACAAAAGTTCCCGGACCCCCCGACCCACCCTGAACTTTGAGGGCCCAGGATCTTTGCAATAACAACCTCGATTTTCAATCTGAAAGCTCCTGTGGCCAAGCTCTTTCCAAAGGAAGCATGTGGTACTTCTACATCATTCCTACCCCCCCCCCCTGGGCATAAGTGCACGCGGGATGGCGAGATGAGGCGTCTAGAGCTGTACTGCGGTCAGCTACTTACCAGCCGTCCTTGCCACTGCCTCTTTCCCCTGGTTCGCACTGCACACGCACCGCACTACTACCGTTAGCAACACCACAGGCTGACTCAGCGCTGCGCTTCACTTTGACCACAGGTGGGCCAACGCGCTCGTGCGGGACTGACGGCCGCCTGCACGCACAACACCGCGGGCCTCGACACCAGGAGCCAGGAAAGCACCGTTTGCGCGCGCGGCTGCCCCTAGGTTAGCCCCTGCCTCGGTGATGCGCATTGCTGGCACCCTGCCTTCTTCACGCGCGTTGCGACAGCGCGCTCAGCTGCATCCCCCTTTCCTCATCGTCCGAACTACACTGCACGGCCCTGCGAGCACACAACCCCGTCCATCCTCCACGGCACTCCTAGCTCACTACAAATACGCCCCGCGGTCTTGAGCCTACAGATGCTCCACTCAGTTCACCCTGCGAGCTGGCATAATTGACCACCAGCGTCTCGACTGCTGCAATGCGCTAAGGTGCCGGCCGCCCGCGTCCCGGTACCACTGCAGGCGGTTGCACTGACAGCTGCTCATGCCCCCGCTGCTGCGAGGTGCCCTCATCAGCTCCAGCCCCGCCTTGCCCCGAAGCCAGGCCGGCACCTCCCTGACCCTGGCTGGTGCCGCCCGTCGCTGCCGCCGCTGCGTTGGCGGCTGTCTCCGCGACGCGGGCGGCCCACCAGGCCCGCACGGGCCCCAGCGGGCCCCCCTGCCCCGCCAGAAGCTGCTGCTGCAGCGCCAGCGGAGAGTCCAGCGTGGACAGCTCCCGCATGCGGGCCCTGCGCGGGAGGTGGAGGGAGGCAGGTGAGGACTGGTGTAAAAGCCAAGAGCGGCCGCAAGACTCCAGGTCAGAGCCCAATCTGCCATGCCTAGCCTCGCTAGCAGCCCGCGCTCACTTGTACGCCTCCAGCTCCGGCGCCCGCTGGCACTCCACGGGCGCCAGGACCACGCGCCGGTCCGCCGGCACGCGCACGTGCGCGGGGTCGAGCACGTCGATGGCCTCCACCAGCAGCTGCTGCAGCAGCAGCAGGCGGGTCCACCTGGGGGCAATGGGGACGGGAGGAGGCGTGCTGGGCGACACGACAGTGACCAACACGGTGCGCCCCCACAATCCCAGCCCCACCTGTTGATGGGGAAGGGCCCCTGGCCGCTCCACTTGCGGCCGCCTACCAGCGCCAGGATGTCTGTGTGCACGGGCCGCAGCCAGCCGGCGAAGAACTCGTCCAGGTAGTACCTGGGGGGTGGGGGCGAACCTCAATAGCCGTGTGAGAGCCGGACTCACACCGACCGGGCTCACACCGTTTGCCTCTGACGATCCGCACCCGCCGCACCTGTTATAGAAGTCGCCGTACGAAAGCGTGTAGTGCCGGGAGGCGCCTGCAGGGTAGAGGTGCAGGATTAGCAAGATGTATGGGAGGAAGAGCACGCAGCGCAACATCTGCCGCTGGCGCTGACACATCACGAGTCGCCCCAGGCACCCACCCATGGGCGTGATGACCATGAGCGACCCGATGGAGCGCTGCGACCCCCGGGACACGTGGAACACGTCGCGGGGAGCGCGAGCCCTGGGGCACGAGACAGGTCACAAGGATTGGGAAAAGAGGTCATACAAAAGATGCTGGACAGGGCAATCCGCACGCCCGCATCCATCCTAGGCGGACCCTCCGCTCGAACCGAACAATACAGAAACAAAAGGGGCATTCCGGCAGCATTCGGCAACGCGTCCGAGGGACGGGCGGGACACCATGTTGCGCGCCTCATGCCAATACGGCAGCCCGAGGTGTCCACAAGCTTGGCATCAAACAGTTCGCGCACTCTGCTACGCCAATAAAACAGGGCACAGTGATCACCCCATCCATCTGCTAAGTTCGGGTCGACTTGCGGGGCCGTACGCATGGTTGCTACTCACCGCCGCCGCGCGCCCCCACCGCCGTTGCTGCCGACCCCGTCGCCGCCGCCACCTGCACCCGCCGCGTTCCAGCTGGCCTCGTCGTAGCTGCTGAGGCTGCCCACGCTGCTGAGGCTGCTGAAGCTGGACAGGCTGCTGCCCGAGCCCGCAATGATGGCGGCAGCCTGCGCCGACGTCAGCGGCGTCGTTAGCAGCTGGCCGGAGGTTGAAGCAGGGGCCGACGCGGCCGAGGCAGCGACGACGCTCTGCGCCGCCGCCAGCCCTGCCGCCAACTCAGCGGCAGGGTCCGACATGCCCAGCCCCGCCGCCGCCAGGTCGCACTCGTCCAGGCTGCCTGCAGGTGGGGGGCAGCAGGGGCCTGCCTCAACACATTTGAGCATGAAGGAGCCCCCGCAAACCTGTGCTACCAGTGACACCGCTGTGCTCACCAATAACAAGCTCCGAGCGCCCCGAGCGAGCGCTTCCAGCCGCCGAGGGCCCCACCGCGGAGCCCGCAGTGCCGCCCGCCCCTCCAAGGACAACGGGCATGGTGGGCGGCGGCGGCATGCCATACGGTAGGGTTGTTCCCACATCACTGCCGTACCACGTGCCATCCCCACCGCCACCCACGTCCGCCATTGAGGCCACCGCGGGTCTTTCGGTCGAAGCAGCACTGACGGGAGCCCAAGAGGAGCGCACCGCCACCTGCGACGGCGGCGGCGGCCAGCTGCCACTGCCGCCACCGCCGCCGCCCGCGGCTTCGTACGCGGTGCCGTAAGTATCCGCGTGCGCTTCCCGTTGCTCCACGTTCCGAAGGGCTGCCGTGCCCCGCAGCATGCTCACGCGGGAGCGGCGCCCCGGGTGGTCCCGCTCGGGCCCCTGCTCGTACCTGAGTGTGGGACCACCACAAGCCCAGGCATAGCGCATTGCTGGTTGGGCCTCTTCCAGATTGAGAGCTATGATGTTGTTTGCAACCCACCAAGCAAGCATCCTCTCCGCCCGCACCCCCGCACGCACCACTTCTGCAGCGTTGCCGGGTGCGCAGACAGCACGAAGCGAAAGCCCTCCACCAGAGTAGTGAGCGTGTCAGCGCCACCGCTGCCGTCAAAGCCACCCTCCGGAGCTGCCGCCGCCGCAGCGGCAGCAGCGCCGCTGGCCGCCGGGCCAAATCCAGTGAACCCGGATCCAAATAAGCCCGACCTAGATCCGAACCCAGGCCGAGGTCCAGACGCTCCAGCGCTGTACCCTGTCCCGGTGCCGTTCCCGGGCTTGCGGATGAGGAAGGAGCGCTCGCGGGGCCCCTCCCGCCGGATGACCTCCAGGAAGCCCAGCCACTGCGCAAAAACAGCATCGGCAGAGTTGCTGGGCGTCCGGGGCCACGGTCACGCGGAGGCCACACGCCGAGGTCCTGTCTGCCTTCGCCGGGCGGGCCCACCTGCGCCAGGGTGAAGAGCGTGTACACCACCTCCTCCTCGCACACCACCTCCCCGCTGCGCCACTCTCCAGAGAGGGTGGCGATGTGGTAGAGCCGCTGCTCCAGGTCCGCAGTGGCCTGGGCGGAGAGAGGAGGCGCATTGCTGCACTAGCACCATCACCTGCTGCCGGCTTGTCTAGACGCCCAAATGCCGTCCCCGCCTTCCTCTCGGTTTCGCGTCCCTGCAGCCTCACCTCGAGAAGCGGTCCTCTGTACCGAGCCACAACGGAGCGTTCTTCCTCCGCTGAGGCCATGAGCTGCCGCTCGCGTTCCACCTGCAGGTAGCGTGTGGGCGGCGGTAGTCAGCTAAGTTGGCTTGGATGGAGTCGACCTGGCATCGGGCATGCCTCTCACGGCAGGACCCCGGTCCAGATTGGGCCCCCACGCTTACCTCCCGCGCCAGCTCCGCGCGCCGCTTCTCCGTGATGAGACCGCCGTACAGGTTGATGGACACGGACGTCACCGCGATGATGGCACTGAAGACCTGCAAAGGCACGAGGAAGGAACGAATGGGTTCAGTCGCCACCGGCACCTCGGCCGTGCCGCTGCACAATCCTCCCCAGCTTCTCACGGTGGCAAACTCCGGGGCCATGAGGTTTGACACTCCGGAGAACCCTTCAAGCACTCCCGCTCGGCAAGGTTGGCCGCGTTGTAACGCAGGCGCAGTTTGCCGACAGGACCTTGGCCAAAGGCGCTGCTGGAAGGCCGAGGACACCTCCACGGCAGAAGCGGGATACCAGATACTTCGCCAAGTAGGAGACGCATTGTGGGGAGTGGTGCGGGACACAGCGCTGCAGGACACCGACGCCCGAGGATGTGTCGGACGTGGCCTCAACACCGTCCAGCCTTTCAGCCAACCGTTTACTATCGTGGTCCGTTTGGCGTTTAAGGGCCGGTTAAGCCGTCCAAGCCCACGGAGCTCACTTGGGTGATGCCAGCCACCGCTCCCTTCAGGCGTCACGGGCTTACACGTGCTCTGAGCACCTCTCTGCATCGATCATAGGCCGTAAGCGATCGAGATGAGCAAAGGAGGCCACAACTGTTGCCGTGTTGGTGATGCTTCCTCGCGAGAGGAAGATTGTCGCTGTCTCGCCAAAAGGGCGTGAACCAGTAGTACGCAATAGTAGTAGTAGGCAGTACGTTAAGCCCGCAGTATGAAAGCCCGCTGTTTGCCCGGGGCCCGCCCCGCCAGGCCCCGCTGCGTTCTGGCTACGCGGCGCACATGGCCTTCAAACCACTGAGCTGCGCAGCAGTCGGGGCTCGTGTCCTATGTGGAAGCGGAACTGGGGGGCCGCGGGGGGAGGGAGGCCGCGTGGCAACACGAGTGTCATGGCGCGTTCTTTGCGCGACACGCACTCTCGCGGGCCTCGGGAAGACGCTTTGTCCTACGGCGTCGTGCACTCGACTTCAGGTGGCACAGCCTGGCGGCAGGCATGCCCGAAGAGCAAGCCTGGGGCAAGCCAACCGCACGCCGCATCGTGCCACGCAGGTCAGTCCTTCCAAGCAGCGCAGGTAGTACGCATTCTGGGAGGAGAAGTTGGTCTCGCCAGCAAGAGCCCGCTTGAAAGTGGGCGCATCGAAGAAGTCCAGCAGACAGGCGTACATCAGCACCTCTCTCCAGGTGCAGGTGCCGCCTGGCTCGTACAGGGTCCTCGACAGCGAGGGCAGCCTGGGGAAGCACGTGAGTGGTACGACAGCAGGGTCATAATAAGACAGCACACAGGCGTCGTGAGTTACGGACGTAACCCATTACGCAAATGCAATCCGCAGACAGCGCACCTCTCAGCGGATTTGGATGTAACAGTTGGGGCCGCGGCGGCGGGCTCCACCTCAGGGAGAACCTGCACCCCGCCATCTACCACCTCGGCCCAAGCCGGCTGCTCAAGCCCCCGCTGTGCCATTCCGAGCACTTTGGCAGCGAAGGAGGCGGTCCCGACAGGATGGGCAATTTCCTGAACAGGAGGGGCGGCGGTGGGGGGCGGTGCGGGAGGGGCGACGCCGGTAACGCTGGATTGGCGCCCCTGAGCGTAACCGTCAGCATAGCCATCCCGCCTGGCCGCCTCGTAGACCTGATGGTCGCGGCGCGTGCGCAGCTCGACAGCAGTGCCAGCCGTCAGAAGGAGGTCCGCGGCCACTACCAGTCCGCTAGCGGGTGTTGTAGCCGGGAGCGGAGACGGAGGCGGAGGGGACGGCGGCGGCGGAGGCAGCGGTGGCGGCAGCGGGGCACCAGTAGCGGGGGCCAGCAGAGACGCACTTGAGGGCTCCCCCAGAGCTGGCGGCGGAGGAGGAGGGAGCGGAGGTGGAGGCGAGGGCGGGGGCGGGGGCGGGGGTAGCGGCGGGGGCGGGGGCTGAGGAGGGGGGACCGGAGGCTCGGGCGCGGGCGGCGGCGCCGCAAGGGCCGAAACGTCCTCGCGGCAGTCTCGTGCGCATTGAGTGCAGATGCGCAGGCCCTTCGATGTCGCTGACGGTACGTTGTGCTCTTGTGCAGATGCAGAGGGGTGGCGGGGCTGAACCGCGTTGGCAGGATCACGTAGTGGCAGCAGCAGCCTGTGCACCATGACGGCCGGGCCTCGCCCGCTGCACGCTTGCCAAGGGCTAAGAACGCATCCGCCTTGACGTTGGCGTCACAGAGGACACAGTAGCCTCTTTTGCTCATGTCGGCATGGCCTGTGGGAAAGGGACAGGGCGGGGTTGCGGCATGGCATGGCGGCCAGGCGTGGGATGCCCAGGAGGCACACGCACGGTCCCGACCCACATCACCAGCAATCCGAGGACCGACATAGGAGTGCTAAAGCGTCCAAGCTGGTCTGGGAAATCCCCTTATATGCAGCTTTGAGGGCGTGTGAAGGCCGGTCACGACATGCCCAAAATGCCCGCGCAAGCACAGCCCCTCGCACAGTTCAGCTCGGACAGCGCTGATTCGCCCTAGTGCCCCTTGGTATATATGTGCAAACAGTTGGGTGGTCGCAAGCCCCGGGGAGCACAGGAGCTGAGCAGTCGGCCTATCGGGTTTCAACGCGATTGCGCCCGCGCAAGCTCGGCGGAGGACGCCTGCAGGCGCCTGACGCGGTTTTATGGCTGCTGGTCAAGCCCTTCAAACAGTAGGTCAGTTGGGCTGCCCATCGCCCGCACGGTTGCACTGCCGCGGGTCGCCAGCGCTCGCGGGGCAGGACTCACCACCGAGGGCCTGAGCGAATCAACACCTACCGCGAGCTCCGGAACCTCCTCACCGGCACCGCTGTGACCTCAGAGGCATATATGTGCTGTATGGATTGTGTGTGCGCCGTCTGGAGCTCGGGTTAGGCCCAGGACACCTCTAGTGACCTATCTCTATTGTTGTATTGGGCTGCGGTGTTGGCCCCGATTGAGGAAGTTGCCCGGATGGGGCCGGAGTCGCAAACCCCTCTCCCCTGAAGCAGCGTGCATCGAACCAACTCCGCAGCTCTCATCATCAGCCGAGCCAAGTGTCTATTGGCATCCTGCGCAGGTGCGCAGCCGCGCAGGTATCTGCTAAGCCAAGATAAGGATCAATGACCCAAGCAAATGATGACTAATAACCCAAGCAATGCCGGCCAGGCCCGTGGTGGTACCCTGCTCCCACAGGCACAGGCATTCTGCGTCGGCCAACATCATGCGACGCCAACACCGCGGCACTACGCCCCGTTGTCTATAACAACCCTGCTCCCTTCGCCAGAGCTCCCTTCACCAGAGCTCCCTTCACCAGAGCTCCCTTCGTTAGTCCGTTAGTTGTTGCCTTCTCGGTACGACATCCCACAAGCAGTTCCGCCTAGCTGCACCCCATGATTCCTATCAGACCTCCTTGAGCATGACCCAGGTCCCGTGGCTGTAACAAGCCCCGCCGTTGTCCTGTACGGCACCCAGGATAAAAAGCATGTAGAAGCCGGCAGGAGCTACCGCAGGTTGCTCTCGCGGGGGCGCCAGAACGGTAGCGGTACCGTTGTTGTCGGCAAGGACTGCCTGCATGCGGGTCAAGGTTGGTGGGCAACTGAGTACGGCTTCAAGTCTGTCCCGCCTGAGAGCCTAACTCTCACCAAGAACACGATGCGCTGAGACATATTTATGCTATGCGTAACGCCGCATGCTGCGGCTAAGGAAACGCCCGAGAGGTGTTGAGAGCCGTATTGGTACTGGTATGTGACGTTGAATGCTCTGTGCGGGCGGCAGGGCGAGGGTGGGGCAGGGGGCGTGCGAGCCAGGTTGAGGCAGGCGGTTGCGGCGGGGCACTCCGTGCGTGTCTGCTAGCTCTGCTCGCTGCTGCTTGAACCCCCATACGGGCCGACGGCCAAAGGGGGAGGCTACACCAGCCATGTTGAGTACAGCAGTCCGCACCTGCCGCGCCATATGATGCTGGGAGCCGACACGATCACAGGGCGCACCGTCGGAGGAGCCACTTCCTTGAGGCTGCCTATTGTCATCCTCATGTCCCGATCTCTGCGGGCAAGGAATTGGGGTAGGAGTTTGCCAGAGTTTGCCCGAGAGTTTGCCCCAGGCTGGCTCTTCCCCAAGCGCACGTTGAGCTGAGACTGAGATCAGGGGGGCTTTGGCTGACATTGAACCTGCAGGCCTCGCAGCCAGCGCTAACCACATCCCCTGTCAAGTCCAGGCATGTCCCTGCGTGATAAGTCCGCGCCACCTGCAGGGGGCGGGGGGGCGGGGGGGCGGGAAGAACACTGCACACACTGCTGTACCCGTACATGGTCCAGGCTTCCGCCATTGTGCCCAGGGGTGATCACCCCTGATTATTGTGCCAGTCGACTGCGCTTCGTGTGCGTTACTGCCTTGCGCGTGAACCTGGAGCGACGGCAGGGCTTGGGTCCTGTGCTTTGACCAAACCCACATCCATGGACCGCTCGCTGGTACCTCGCATACGACCGCATACCTACGCATACCTCCCGTACGACAAGTTATGACCAGCACAATGCATCCGCCGGCAAGCCTGGAAGCCGCGGCAGGTCGTGACGTGTGCCGCCCGCGGACATGCCGACATGTCACCTCCAGGGGTCAGACTTACTTCATTTCACTTCGACTTTCACGCATTGGACAAGCGGGGCGCCCCCATGGGGGCGGAAAAGGGCTGAGCATCTGCTCAGCCCGAAAAGGCCGTGGAGCCCCCTTCCACCCCAGCCACCCTCCCTCCATCGTGCTCTGCGCTGCATAGCGCTTTGCTTTAAACCCTCCCTCCCTCCCTCCTTGGTCTTACGTGGATTGACCCCGTGACTTGGTACGCAGGGGTGCCGGGCTCCGCCCCAGGGTCGAAGACCAGGCTTGTGTTGGCGGGAATCTTGCAGGGGTATCTTGCCGCTGCTGAAGGGAGCGCCGCGTAGCCGGCCTGCAAGCAGGGGAAGGGGGGAGGGGGTCCGGACGTGTGCGGCGCAGGGATGTGCGGCAGCGGCACACTGCCAGTCAAGTGCCTCATTGCCCAACACCGGCTACCTGGCAGCCGCCGTGGACAAGAATCCTGCCGTTGGGCATCACTGCATGCAGAGCAAAGCGGGGAGAACGCGTACTAACGGGACTGTTGAACGACTGAACCGTGGCAACAACAATTGCAGCGTGAACCCACCTGTGGAGTCAGCTGAAGCCTTGCGCTCTCCCGCCATGCTCTCAATCTGCGCGGGTGATGGGGTGTAGCACAGCGGGCAGCACAGGCGCTAGGGAAAGCAACCACACTCCACACCTACCAGCCAACCCGAGTCGCATATACCGCTCGGGTGTTTGTCTGGTGTGCAGTAGAAGAGCTCAAGGGTGGCGGACAGGTGCGAGGCGGGAGCATCCGCTTGACGCACGCTCTGCCCCCCGAATATCGTAAAGGCGAACGTTCTGTATTGCCCTCCCGCAGCCGAGTCCGGTTTCAGAGCGTGCATGGTGAGCGTTGCTGTCAATGGGTACTGGGTATGGTAGGGGAAACCTGGCCGTCCGGGAAAAGCAGGGGAGCCATTGTCATCAACCGCGCTGCGCCAAACTACTGTGCCATGCACACTCACTTGTTGGAAGCACCGGGAGATCCCGCAACACCTGCCAGCTTGTGTCCGTGAGGGATCCCACTCGGTCGCACCACCAGAGGACCTCGCCTGCCAAGTTGAGGGTTGGGACATGTTGGGTGGTAGAAGCAGGGGGCTCGTAAGGACTCAGCGCTCTTGATATGAAGGGCACGATGTAACACAGGCATGCGACCTCTGCGGGTGAACCATTCGGTAACTAGCACAACAGTTGGGGCACGTTGGGGCACGTCCTCCCCCACTCCGCTCACGTGCAGCCGCCTCTTTCAGCTTCCCACCAGGGAACCAGCTCACCATTGGGCAACTGTTTGATGAAGGGGTAGTAAAGGTTACCCCCCCGGCGCCACAGGGTAGGAGGAATGGGTACCGCTTCTGGAATGTCCAGAGCGCGAGCAGGGTCCCTGCAGCAAGACCAACAAAGAAGAAAGCATGGCGGTCCTGCCCCGACGTGCATGCACTTCAGCCGGCGGAGCCCCGTTTCTGCGGCACAGCAGGCTGCCCGCACCATATCTCGGCCGCAGGAGGGCGAACATAAGTCGAGTTCGGACCAGCAATGCCCCCAACAATGAGGACTCGGTTGTCGGATAGAAGCGCCGCGGATGGATACCTGTTGGTTGGTTGGGATGATCACTTGGGCACGCAGGACCTTGCATCCCAGGCTGGCCGCTGCAGTCAACAAACCCGTCAAGGCACCCTTGTCACCAGCGTTGCCAGAGCATGTGGGTTAGAACCTCCCAGCTCTGATTCCTTGGGTAGAACATCTGCACGAGCGCGAATGCATGGAGGTTGCATGGCCCACCCGTCAACAAATCCACATACACCTTCATACGCCGCCCATCCCCCTCAGGTAGGCCTGCACTACTGACATCATCCCTGCCAAACTGGACTCACTGTAATCGCAGTGTGGCCGTCTGCAAGATTGGAGCCCCAATAATTGGAACGTGAAACGAAGGGAATGGTGCCGCCGATCATGACTGCCTGAAGGCGAGTGCATGCACGCGAGTGCAGCAGGCGGCAGAGGCACAGCAGTGATGAAGTGAGTAACCATGGCAGACCGACCTTGCTGGCTCACAGTGGGGCTGTGCAGCGTCGTCCGCGCGCAGCCCGCGTGGCAGGCCCGACTCCCACCTGGCCATCCCGCAAAACAATCGGGACGCCACAAAATGAGTTGACACGCTGATGGCAGGCTGACGCCTGCGGGCAGGATCGAACATCGTATGTGTTATGAGCGTATGACCGTCTAGCCGGAGATCGCAAGCCCCCTGCCTGACCAAACCCCGACTGTTTGGAAAGGAACCTGGGTCTGCACTTTGCTGGCCTGCTTTTCGCGTAACCCCGCTCCCAGTTCCCCTTCCCCCTGCCTCACCACCCCGGAGTCTACGTCCAGTATGCTGGCAGAGTAGTTATTTGACCCGATTCTGCGATCGATGAAGAGGTACCTGCAGGATAAAACAGGTACAGGTACACATCGACCTCTGGTGAGGGAACTGGGAGCCTGTTGCCTGAGCCCCTAGACTGAGACATAGCATATGGATGGTTGCTGGCATGGGCGTGCTCACTTGCGGCTGCTCATGCCGGGTAGCTGGATGAGAGCGACAGACACTGATATGGGTTGAAGTCTTGATATGAAGAAGGTCGCGGCGTCGTTCAAGGGCCTAGGCAACTGAGGTGGGGGGGGAAGGGGCTGGGGTGAGAGCCTGACGGGGGGTGAGGGTCGTCCGGGCGGTCCCGGGGGCGATGGCGGCCGTGGCTTGGACTGTTGCGGCTGGGGTGAGGGTCGTCCGACGGGCGGTCCCGGGGGCGATGGCGGCCGTGGCTTGGACTGTTGCGGTTGGGGTGAGGGGCGCCCGGGCGGTCCCAGGGGCGATGGCGGCCGGGGCTTGGACTGCTGCGGTTGGGGTGAGGGGCGCCCGGGCGGTCCCGGGGGCGATGGCGGCCGGGGCTTGGACTGTTGTGGCTGGGGTGAGGGGCGCCCGGGCGGCCTTGGTGGCGATGGCGGCCGGGGCTTGGACTGTTGCGGTTGGGGTGAGGGGCGCCCGGGCGGTCCCGGGGGCGATGGCGGCCGGGGCTTGGACTGTTGCGGCTGGGGTGAGGGGCGCCCGGGCGGTCCCGGGGGCGATGGCGGCCGGGGCTTGGACTGTTGCGGTTGGGGTGAGGGGCGCCCGGGCGGTCCCGGGGGCGATGGCGGCCGGGGCTTGGACTGCTGCGGCTGGGGTGAGGGGCGCCCGGGCGGTCCCGGGGGCGATGGCGGCCGGGGCTTGGACTGCTGCGGTTGGGGTGAGGGGCGCCCGGGCGGTCCCGGGGGCGATGGCGGCCGGGGCTTGGACTGCTGCGGTTGGGGTGAGGGGCGCCCGGGCGGTCCCGGGGGCGATGGCGGCCGGGGCTTGGACTGTTGTGGCGGGGGTGAGGGGCGCCCGGGCGGCCTTGGTGGCGCGGGACTTACGAACGGGTTGGTGAGAGGTGGGGGTGCCAAGACGCTGCCACTGATTTGCTGGGGCCCATAGAACAGTAGCAAGAGTGCCGCGAGTGCCAGCGTTCGTGGCCGGGATTGCCACATGTTCACGAATTGCCGAGGCTCAATCGGGCGGTGTTGACTTATACAGCATTACGCTGAACAGAGCCAGCTTGAAGGCACAACACTTATCGCCAGGCCGGCCGCATGTGCCAGAGCCAAGCTGGCAGGTACAGATATAGCTTCAGCTTACTGCCGGGTAGGCCGAGTATCTACATGCGACACGAGAGACATAAGCAAAGCTGCCTGTTGCGTGTCGTGTGCGTGCCGCGACTTCACTCGCTATCACGGCCAAAGCTGGAGTGGAGCAGTACTGGAGCGCGCTCGGGCCTTGTTCGCGCCTGGGGGCATTGACCTTGATCCGTGCTCAAGTGCAGAGGCTAATGAGCGTGTGGGGGCACGGGCGTACCTTGACGCCGAGGCTGGATGGGCTGGACGAGGGGCTGGCGTGGCGTGGTAACGTGTTTGTCAACCCGCCTTTTGGTGTGCGTGGCGGGGCAAGTCTGCAGGGCTTGTTTTTGGGCTAAGCCGCCGCCGTTAGGCTCTTCGGGCGGCGAAGCCCCCCCGGGATTACCCCGTGTTGGCGTGCGTGCGTGCCCCCCGCCACCCTCGTTCCCCCGCCCCCCGCCACACACACCCCGCCCCACCACCAGTGCTGCTAGTCACGCAAGAACCTGCGATTCACGCCCAGCCCGCGATGCCACAAGCTTTAGTTTCCTTATCCCTATCGCTTGTGATTAAGAGCGTGGAAAGTTATCGACCCTTCGCTGGCTGAGATCGACCAACCTGCTCCGATGCTAGCCCAGTGCTAGCCTCAACCTCTACTTCTGTTCACCAAAACGTGCCAGGGTCACCAAAACGTGCTGGTCTCTGTCCTGTCGCTGGTCCCAGCGCTCGCGGCTAGTGCCGCCTCGCCTGGTCCGGGCGCTAGCCTTGCGAGGCGCCCGGACCAGTCACGATGGTCGAGGAGGATAGCGATGAAGGTGCGAGGTGCTGCGCGCAGTGCTGCGGGCCTGGAGGCGGGTATCGCATCGCAACGGTGGTGTCTCCTCGTCTTCTGCAGGTCTCCGCACGACCAGATGCGGGCTCCGTAATGCGGGCTCTCACTCTGGCGGTCACTGAGCTTGAGGGCGTCAAGGTGACCCGCCTGCACGCGGCTGCGGGCTGTTGACCTCCAGGCTCCACAGAGCTGCAGCGGTACATTGCCGCCATCCTACGGCGGCAACCGCCTCCTTTGCACGGTACGAGGTGCACCTGCGCTACCTCTTCGGCAGGCCGGCAGCGGCAGCGGATTCGGGGCCGTCGGGCGCGGGGCCGTCGGGCGCGGGGCCGTCGGGTGCGGGGCCGTCGGGTGCGGGGCCGTCGGATGCGGGGCCTCCGGGCCCAGCGCTGGGTGTGGTGGATGTGCTCTGGCACTACCACACCTCGGCGTTCCGCCGCAAGCGCTGGGCCGCCTTCATCCAGCGCGACCGCGCACTGCACCGCGTCGCCCAGCAGCTCACGCGCGGGCGGCGGCAGGAGGAGGTGGTGGTGGGCTGGGGGTCGTGGGCTTTCGGCGGGGGACAAGGGGGCTCGCCCATTTCGACCAAGGGCGGGCGCGCCCCCACCGGGCGGTCATTAAAGCTGCTCCGCGAGCGATACGCGAAGCACGTCCTCGTCATCGACGAGTACAGGACTAGCAAGGTGGGCGGGGCGCATCGGTACCAGCCAGGCGAGAGGGGCGCACACCCACACCGCAGACGTGCTACAACTGCGGGCAACAGGACATGGTGCTGAGGAACGGACTTGCGGGCCTACGGGATGGCCAGCGGGCCTGGTCGGTGAAAGACTGCAACAGTTGCTTCACAACCTGGGTAGGTGCGGGTGGGTGGGTGGGTTTGGGACGGAGGGCTGGTTGGGTAGACTTGGCTGGACTGACCCGCACCCCTTCCCACGCCCCCTCAGAACCGCGACGTCTCCGCTGCCAACGTGATCCGCATCCTCCTCCTGCTGAAGCTGCTGGGCTTCAGCCCGCCGGCCGCGCTGGAGCGGCCGCCGGCCGTGGACCCGGGCTGAGCGCCCAAAAGCAGCGGCGGTGGCGGAGGGCGAGATGTAGCGGGTGGCGTGTGTGCAGTAGCGGATTGGAGACGGACCTCTTATCTTTCTATCTTTAGGAGGGTGCATGTGAATGTGCGCCCAACCCAACCGGCCAAGTCCGGCATTGCGGGGTTGCGAAGGCCCCTAACTAATGGCGGCGTGGGTTTAGTCCGTGCGCTGTGGGGCGTAGTGCTTGATTGCGCGGCCCCAGTGCTGCCCGGCCTCGCGGGGTTTGGGGCTCGGCCCTTTTCCCTGTCCTGAGGAGGGACAGACACCCTTGTTCCAGCCCTTTGCAGCCGCCGCCGTCAGGCACGGTTACCACGGGGATTGGGTCGCGTAGCAGATGGGTGAGGGGCTCCGCCCTTTTCCGCCCCCATGGGGGCGCCCCGCTTGTCCAGCGGTGTGTCTATCAAAAGCAGGGTTGGGATACACCTGGTTTCAAGAGGTTATGCAGTGGCCGGTCTGCTTTGTCTCCGAGAGGCTATCATTTGTTCGCCAGGTCAGCACGGATGGAGACCTGCGGTGGGGTGCGGGACTACAGAACCCACACGGAAGTGTCATTGTATACATGGGACCCAATGTGTCCCGCTTTGTACAGCTGTTCGCAGAGTTCAAAATGTACAGTAGGGTTACAGTAGGGCTAATGCATGCAAAAAGGGCCTGCGGCAGGTTTTGGTGTCGGTGCTCTCAAGTAGGGACGGACAGGCCTCGGGGGGTCAATAAAAGGCGTGTGGTCGGAGAGGCGTGGCCACCATGCACCCTGTATTCTGTGAGAGTGCCTCTGAGGAGGGGCTGAGTGGGGTCCACGTTGGTATACATTTGCGGTTTCATGCATTTTGTGCGTGCTGGTGTACAGGCAGGGTCTGCGGCAGGTGCTGGTGTCGGCTCTGGAGAGGGGGGAAGGGGGGGCCGGTGGCAGGATGTGACCCGCAAGGGCCACGCAACCGTTGTAGAAACGCAAAGAGAAATGTTTCCCGTTGCCATCCAACTGCTCCCAACTACGCCAGCCTGACCTGACTACGCCCAGCCTAATCCTAAGGGCCTGGCAGCCTAATCCCACCACGGCGCCGCCTCATCCAAGTCGCTCGTCGAGTCTGCCAGGTTGGCGTGCAGCCTCAACCCTACTTCTTCGCCGCCTTAACCGATTGCTTCGCGCCCTAATCCGCTCCCATCGCGATTGCCTCAACCCGAACCGGGGTGACATCCCTCCACCCTGCACACAACGCGCGTCGCCCCTAACTTATGGCGGCGTGGGTTTAGTCCGTGCGCTGTGGGGCGCAGTGCTTGATTGCGTGGCCCCACGCCCCAGTGCTGCCCGGCCCGCGGGGTTTGGGGCTCGGCCCTTTTTGGCCTTTCATTTGCGGAGCGACGGGCGGCGCAGGGGCACCCCGCAGGGGGGCCGCGGCGCGGGCCGTTGGGACGGAAATGACCGTAGCTCTGGAAAGCCATAGTGAGAGAGCGAGAATGTAATAACCCTCGAAGTGCCAGAACGAGCCCTTGGCTTGCCGCCCAGGCTACTGCACACCTCCTTGGGTACTCATGGCTCTTGCAAGGAAGCCTGAATCGAAGAGGGGCGGCGGAAGGTCCGAAGTCGGTGCTGGGCTTCGTGCCAAACCCATCGCGAGGGCACGGAGGTCGGTCAGGGTCACGCACACTGCGCGGGCTTTCGATTATGATACACATGAGTAACAAGAACACCTTGGGGCTTCCAGGCTGTCCAGGGCTCAGCGCGGCGATGTTGGCGGTAATCGCAAGCCGATTAGCGCTCAAAGGCTTCCAAATCGCGACCGCTAGGCCCAAAGGCTCATGTAGCTCGTTATATGTTTACTCCAAGCAATTTGGCGCAAGACCGTCGATGCACGAACCCGCATCCCCTGCCCCATCAGCCCCATCGACCTGGGCCCTCCGACCCTCCGAACCCCCGCGCGCGCCTAGCTGCCTGCCCGCGCGCGGTGGCCATGTGTCCCCCGAGAATCGGAGCCAAATGAAAGGCCACAAGATCCGTTCGGTCTAGTCCCTGTCCTGGGGAGGACAGACACCCTTGTTGTTTGCCGCGACACGCTGACTCCAACGACTCCTCCGACGACTCCATGAAAGCACCCTGAAGCCCTTATTGATGATGCGTGGCCTTTCCGACGATCGAAGGGTTTCGGACCCCCCCTCTTACAGCAGCAGCAGCATGCCGGCAACTCCAGCTTTAGCCGTATCCAGCCGCATCACCGACTACTTCGTCCGCGCATACCGCTCCGTGTGGTGCTAGATAGCCCTGTTGCTAGTGTGCCATCCGGGGGCTATGCCCACCCCCCCCTCTTACTCCGGTCGCGGTGTCAGATATCGTATTTACACCATTCGACCCCATCATCATGCCGCGTTGTCGAAGGAGGGCCAGTACACCCTCCCTCCCTCCCAGACCTCTACGCCATGCGTGCAGGACAGCCCCGCTGCTCAGCCAATCACACAGGACTGGCCCAGACGCAGATCTGCAATCATCTTACAGCACTCGCAAGGGCCGTTTGCAGGCCGCTCGCATCCTCGCCATCGCTCATGGGCCCGGGGCGCACACTGCTAACCCAGCCCTTGACGCTCTTTGCCTGGCCCTGAGGCCAATGTCAGTCTCAGTCTGTGCGCACGCTCGTAAATGGCTCTACGGCCACTTATGCTCCTCGCTAGCTCTCATCGGCAACACTGTCAGTCCTGCTTTCTACCTGTGCAATGCTGTTCAGTAGCCGCTTACAGCTCGTCCTTAGCCTCCTTCTCCTCAGCCTGCTCCTCAGCAGCAGGCTCCTCCTCGACGTCCTCATCGACCTACACATACCAGGGTTGATAACAGCTGTCACGAAGTAGAAAGGTTTTTTGTGCAAGGCCTTCGCAAACCTGAAAGCCCGGCACCACCCGCCCAGCCCACCTCGAGGGTGTCCACGCCCAGCTGGTTCTTGAGCATGGCGTACATGCGCTGCGAGAAGGCCTTGGGGTCGTCCGGCACAAAGCCAGACTCAAACAGGGCCGTCTCGTACAGCAGACGGGCCGAGGCGATGGAGCCCTCGTCCATGGTGTCCTCGCTGCGGGGCGCGTAGGGCCATGGCAGGTGGAGCGGCGGTCAGCTACCACACACACCGGGGGCACGAGAAGGTAAGCTCGCCTCGTCCCTGACCCGAACAACCCCCCCTCACCTGGCGGCGTCCAGCTTCTCCTTTAGTGCCCGCACCAGGGGGTGGCGGGGGTTGATCTCCAGCGTGCGCTGGGTGGGCGTGAACGAGGCGCCGGGGCGGGAGAAAGCCTGCAGGCAACGGGAGAGCCACATCGACGCAAGAACATTCCATGGCATAAGCTGCCTTCCGTCGGCAATGGCACCGCATGACTGCCCGCTCTAAACATATGAGCGAATTGCAGTACATTAATGCTCAGCCTGCACCCACCTGTGCGCGCATGATGCGCTCCATGTTCGCGCTGTTGCCGTACTTGCCGGTCACAACCACGCAGGGGGTGGTTGCCAGGCGGCTAGACACCTACAGGTGTGTGGTATCGCCACGGTAAAGAAGCATATCAGTACCCATGTCCGCAAGCGCACTACTGCCAACCACACGGAGCGACAGACATGGAGAGCAACAGACCCTAGAAGCAGGCCTGTGCCCTGAAGCAATGCGCCATACTTCCAAGCTTCTACAAACACCCGCGAACTGGCACACCTTGACGTTCTGCAGGTTCTTGTCGTCCGCCACCTTCTTCCACCACTTGGTCAGGTCCTTGAAGGACTCCTTGAGCTCCTGCGGAAGACGAAGCAACGGGGTCCATTGAAGGGCGGGGCAGCCCAGTGTCCCCACACGCGACGCTGCGATTACGCCTTCATGGTTCCTCCGCTCATACGTCTACAACACGTCCTCCGTCTCCGGCTGCTGCCTCGTCCCCCCAACCCCCGCCTTTGGCGTCCTTGCCCGCTGCCCCCTCCCCCCCAGCCCACCTTGTCCTTCTTCTTCTCCACCTCGTCCTTGTCCGTGAGCTTCAGGTCCTCCTTGGAGGCGTTGGCGAACTTCTTGTCGTCGTAGTCCAGCAGGTGGCCCATCACGTACTCGTCAAGCACGTCGGTGAAGAAAATGACCTGTGGTACGGTTGGGACACAGGGGCACTTGGCACCCCACACTGCCTCGCCATGCACCACCACCGTGTGATGGCTACCTTGCTGCGTCAAATCCTCCCGCCCTGGGCCGCACCTCGTAGCCCTTCTTGAGCAGCTGCTCCACGAAAGGCGAGGCGGCCACCTCCTCCTTGCTGGTGCCTGGGCGGCAAGCGAGATGGGAGCTCAGCAAGGTACGTAGGTCACCGTGAATTGTTGCCGCCCTTTCCCCCTGCTCAACCCCTCCAGCGCCCGGCACCCCTCCCTCAGCACCCACCGGCCAGGTAGTAGATGTTCTTCTGGCCCTCCTTCATGCGGCCAATGTACTCGTCCAGGGTGGTCAGCTTGTCGCCCGACTTGGAGGTGTGGAAGCGGAGGAGCTTGGCCAGGCGGTTGCGGTTGGTCGAGTCCTCGATGATGCCCAGCTTGATCGCGCGGCCGAACTGCTCCCAGAACTTGCCGTACTGGCCGCAGTCCTTCTCCGAGGGCTTGTCCTCGGTCTCACCCTTCTCTGCGGGTTCCAAGCGAGCGGGAGGGAGGCATACTCGAGCGTCAGCGTCTCGTGCTCTCACTGTGCTCCTACCCAGCGCCAGCAAATCCAGCAGTAGCCCTCAGAGCGCTCAAGTTCAGCGCCACCTACCCTCCATGGCCTTGCACTTGACCTCGGTCTCGGCCATCTTGCGAATCATGTCCAGAACCTTGCGGACAACCTGCAGGGACGAAGGCAGGACACGAGGTTGAGTACCACGCCGTGTTCACGTTCTCAACGCAGCAGCTGGTCGCTTGCACGTAGGGCATTGCTGGCGCGTCCACCCGGGACCCTTGCTGCCCCCACCTTCTTCTTGATGGTCTTGAGGGCGGCCTCCTGCTGCAGCATCTCACGGGACACGTTGAGCGGCAGCGTGTCCGAGTCCACGATACCCTTAACGAACGACAGGTACCTGCGGGAACCCAAACCGTGTCCATATTTAGCCACGACCTTTGCCAGACCCCTGCACTGCCTGAAGCCCTTGGAACATGAGCCACTGCAACCCCCGCCTGCACGGGCAGCCGCCCGCTCACCGCGGGATGAGCTCTTTCATGTCGTCGCTGATGAACACGCGGCGCACGTAGAGCTTCAGGCCGTGCTGGGCCTTCTCGTAGTACTTGTCGTAGAAGTCGTAGGCCGCAATGCTGCGGAGAAGGGGAAAAAGGAGGGAACGGGGACAATCAAGCACCCGCCACGCCAGCTCCCTGGCCCAATTCACGGGAGCGCTTTGCAGCTTCTGGACGCAGCCTGGAAACGGGCCCCCGGCTTAGCCGCCGGTTCTCGCCCGTCTGCGGGCCTTTTCCAGCACCCCCGCCCTCTGCAACCATTGACGGTGCGCCCGCGCGCACCTGGGGATGTACAAGATGGAGCGGAACTCCACATCGCCCTCCGCGCGGAAGTGCGAGTAGTTCAGAGCGTCCGTGTAGTCCTGCGCACGTCGCGACAGGGCTCAGTCAGCTACTAACCCTCCCCGTCCGTCCGTCCAGTGCCATCCACCCCGCACGCACCGTCCACCCCGCACGCACCGTCCACAACAGCCCCCCCACCCCAACCCACTTTAGACACGGCCTTGTAGAACTTCTGGTACTCCTCCTCGGTCACCTCCGAGGGCTTGCGCAGCCAGATGGCCTTGTTGTCGTTGAGCAGGTCCCACTCCTTGCGCTTCTCCCTGCGCGGGCAAGGGGCAGCGGCACGGGAACGCAGAAGGGTCAGCAGCGACCTTCTCCGTGAGAGATTAGCCCTGGGTGGTTTGAAGCGGGGCCGAGGCCCCGTCCTGGAAAGCAAAGCGTCACCAGGGAGGGGACTGCCTCGCAATTTGCAAGCGCCTTGCAGAAAGCCCCTTACTGCATAGCAATCGGCAGCCGCACAAAGCCAGCGCACAAGCGGCTTCCGTCCCTGCCCCAGCAGGGCCCTCCCCAGCGAGCCGTTTCCGCCCAAGCAGGCCTCACTTGCGGGTGGCCTTGGGCTTCTCCTCCTCCTTGGTCTCCTCCTCGGCGTCCTCCGCGCCCTCTGAAGTTGCAGGAGACACAAGGGGCAGGTCAGCCAGCTGTCCATCACTGAAACGTTGTCCAGGACAGCATTCCCGTGTCCCCAAAGCAGCAAAGCCATATGCCGCTCTCGCAGCCCTCGCAAAGTCAAGCAAGTAGCTCCGAGCCGCATGCGCAGTCCCGTCGCCACCATCATCAGACTTGCAGCTCACCCTCGTCCTCCTCCTCCTCGCCCTCCTCCTCCTTGGCCTCCTCCTTGGCCTCCTCCTCCTCGACGGGTACGTCCACCTCCTTCTCCGTCTGCAGGGCAAGAGGATTTGGGAATGGCATTGATGCCTGGCTCTTGTTTGGACCCGCTCACTCCCCTCCCACCGCTCCGGGGGCCGAACTGCCCGCCTGGCCGCCTGCCTGCCTCTCACCTGCAGGTAGATGGGGAAGTTGATGAACTCCGAGTACCTGTGCACCAGCTCCTTGAGCTTGCCCTCGCTAGCGTACTCCTGCGGGGAGAGGAAATGGAGGGCAGAGTGAAGCGATGCCCCGCACAACGCGAGGCGCCTGCGTGCGCCCGTCCGCAGCCACACCTGCGCCTCATCCTTAAGGTGGATCTTGATGAGCGTGCCGCGGCCCAGGGGCTCGTTCTCCTTGTCCTCGGAGATGGAGAAGGAGCCGTCGGCGGTGGAGGCCCAAATGTACCTGAGGAACAGGAGCAGGCGGGAGGGACGCGTGATGCCACGTTCATGGCTAGAAATCAAGCCCTTCGTGGGGACGGACGACAAGCCCTTGCTCATCAAAGCGGATCAGAGGCCCCCTACTCACTGGGTGTCATCGTTGTGCTTGGAGATGACCTCCACGTAGTCAGACACCAGGTACACCGAGTAGAAGCCCACACCGAACTGGCCGATCAGGTTCATGTCGCCGCCCTTCTGCATCTGCTCCAGGAAGGCTGTGGTCGGCGTGGAAAAGGTGAAGCGAGCATTCAAAGTCTTGTACAAGGGCTTCCCTCTGCAACGAGCACCGTCTCAGCTTCATCAGCTCGTGGCACCCCCTCCCAACGCAGCCCCCCGCAACGACGTCACGCGAATGGATCCATGTCCCACGCGTGCACCCACCGGAAGTGCCGGACTTGGCGATGGTGCCCAGGTTCTTGATCAGGTCATCCTTAGTCATGCCGATGCCGCGGTCACGGATGTTGAGGGTCTTCGTCTCCGGGTCAAGCCAGATCTTAATCTCCAGCTGAGAGGTCTCGCCCGTGCCCAGCTGCTCCTTGTCCGTGAGGGACAGGAACCGGATCTTGTCCAGAGCGTCCGAGGCGTTGGAGATAAGCTCACGGAGGAAGATGTCCTTGTTCGAGTAGAGGGAGTGGATAATGATATCCATGAGGCGGTTCACCTCAGCTTGGAAGGTGAACTCCTCAGCGCCCGCGCGGAAGCGCTTGGCCGAGTTAGACATGGCCTCCTTCTCCCTGTGGGAAGGGGTGTGGGGTTGCAAGTAAAGGGTCTGAGTCGAAGGGAGAGGCAGGAGAGACGGGCACGGCCAGGCAGAGCAGGCGGGCGCTGAGGGGCACCGCCAGAGAGTCGCCGCTCGGGCCAAGGCTGGAGCACATGGGTAAAGAGCGGGTCGTGGCCCAGTGGAACATGGTGGGAGCGGTTCCGGGTGCAGACACGGCAGTGCTTATGTGAGGGCTCGTCTGCGGTGAGGCCACGCTACATCACTCGGAGGCAGCTTCAGACGGAGGGGTAGGACGTGCGGAGTGCCGCGGGCAGAGTGGAGAGCAAGGCCGGGTGGGGCCCTGCCGTCGACGCTGCGCGCCCGCGCAAACTAATGCAGGTATTGAAGAAAGCTTTACAGGCTGCGCGGGCACGCTAGATCATACGGGCGGGACCGCGCGCACCTCGCCATGGTGGTGGTGTCGGTCTGAGTCGCGTGCCCAGAGGAGACACCATTGTCCACCTTGGGCATCGTCGTAGCGTCAACAGTAGCATCGGCGAGGCAGGCTGCATCATGGGGGAAGCCCGCAAGTCTCGATGAGTGCCAGGAAAGCGCGCGTCCAGGCGCATTGCGCTGCTTACCTGGCGCCATCCAGAGCACCAGCCCGGCCACCAGCAGCAGGGCGGTGGCCCGACGATCCATCTGGGCAGACCTTCCGCTCCAACCGACTAGAATGATCGATGGTGTTCGGCAGCACTCTCCGGCCTGCCACAGCGCTCCTAAGTAACTAGGGTATTGGCCAAGAACGTTCGCGTGGGCCACAGACCCTTCCTTTGAGCGCGGGAACGGGCGGGACAGCGTGTCGCGCGCCCCATGCAAATACGGCACTCGCGGTGTCCAGAAGCTTTGGCATTAAACAGCCCGTGCGCATCATCGCGGCGCCCATTCTGTGTCCAACGTGTTTACCAATTACGCTAGTTTCTTGTCGACTTGCTGGGCCTGGGAGCCCGCCCACGGACATGGCGCGGCAAGTGAAGGCAGCGCTGCTGCTGCTTGGTGAGTCGCCCTTTGCGCTGGCCTGTACGCCTGTGCATTGGCTTACGTGCGCTTGTCTCTGCTCGCAGCTGTAGCTTGCGCTTGCTACGGCTTCGGGGTGTGGGCTGAGGAGGAGAAGCTCGGCACGGTCATTGGCATCGACCTGGGCACCACCTACTCTTGCGTTGGTGTCTACAAGAATGGACGTGTTGAGATCATCGCCAATGACCAGGGCAACCGCATCACGCCTTCGTATGTGGCCTTCACGGACACGGAGCGTCTGATCGGCGATGCCGCTAAGAACCAGGCCACTGTGAACCCCAAGCGCACCGTCTATGACGTGAAGCGTCTGATCGGTCGCAGGTGCGGGGCTTGGAGGGACTTGGGTCGACTGCGCAGTCGCGCAACATGCGTGCTCAACCATCCCGAATCCCGTGTGCAGGTATGAGGACAAGGAGGTCCAGCGCGACAAGAAGCTGGTCTCTTATGATATCGTGGACCGCGGGGGCAAGCCCTACGTGGGTGTGGACGTCAATGGCGAGCAGCGTGTATTCAGCCCCGAGGAGATCTCCGCTATGATTCTTCAGAAGATGAAGGAGACGGCTGAGGCTTTCCTGGGCAAGACTGTTAAGCACGCCGTGGTCACGGTGCCAGCCTACTTCAACGACGCCCAGCGCCAGGCTACCAAGGATGCGGGGACCATCTCCGGCCTCAACGTGGTTCGCATCATCAACGAGCCCACCGCCGCCGCTATCGCCTACGGCCTGGACAAGAAGGGCGGTGGGTAGGGGTTGCGGGCGGCGGGGGGACGGGGGGCTAGTACTTCATGTGTGGAGGGCGCCCGTGATCTGGCATTTCTGTTCAGCCTCGCCAAGGGTACGTGTGGTTGAGAGGGTGCCGAGGATGTGCGTTGCGGGGCCCTATCCTTGCCTTGCCATTGTGCTTCTCCTCTCTGCCTCTCTCGTCTCCGTGCTGGCAGCGGGGGAGGGTGGGGGCTAGTACGTCAGGGTGAGGTGCCGGTGATGGATGCTGTGGCCCTTCACCTGGTGTCGTTGGACTTCGCGTGTTGCTGATTACTGCTCACTCGTGGAGCCTCTCCTCCAGGACCTAGCGCACAGGTTTCAAGCTCCTCCGGCCTTCTCCGTGTGCTTGCCTGATCCTCCCCTCCCCCCATCCCTCCCTTCCTGACTTGCCACACAGGCGAGAAGAACATCTTGGTGTTCGACCTGGGCGGTGGCACCTTCGATGTGTCGATCCTGACCATCGACAACGGTGTGTTTGAGGTCATCTCGACCAACGGCGACACCCACCTGGGTGGCGAGGACTTCGACCAGCGTGTGATGGAGTACTTCATCAAGCTGATCAAGAAGAAGTTCAAGAAGGACATCTCTGGCGACGCCCGCGCACTGCAGAAGCTGCGCCGGGAGGCCGAGCGTGCCAAGCGCGCCCTGTCCAGCCAGCACCAGGTGGGCGGCTGGTTTGGCGGGCATGGGGACGGGGCTTGGGAGCCTGCGAGGGCCTTTGACGGAGCTTGGGTCACGCGTCTGCCATGCTGCTTTTGCGCTGTGCTACCCCCACTCACCCGTCGTCGTTGCCTTCCGTCCTTCAGGTTCGTGTGGAGATCGAGGCCCTGTACGAGGGCGTTGACCTGTCCGAGCCGCTCACCCGCGCCCGCTTCGAGGAGCTCAACATGGACCTGTTCAAGAAGACCATGGGCCCCGTGAAGAAGGCTATGGATGACGCCAACCTGAAGAAGACGGAGATCGACGAGATTGTGCTGGTGGGCGGCTCAACCCGCATCCCCAAGGTCCAGGAGCTGCTCAGGGAGTGGTTTGACGGCAAGGAGCCCAACAAGGGTGTCAACCCTGATGAGGCCGTGGCCTACGGCGCTGCCGTACAGGGTGGCATTCTGGGCGGCGAGGGTGAGCAACAATTGGGGGTTAGGAGTGTGGGGGCCAGCGCCGGGCGTTTGGGGTTGACGTTGGGTTTGGGGTTTGGCTTGGGCTTGGGTAAAATGTCAGTTTGCTGAACATGCACCGCGCTGAGACTGTCTTAACTGCTATCTTGCCGCCAACCTCTCGGCGAGTTGTCGGTTCGCCGAACCTGCACATGCACAGTCGAGACCTTCACCTGCTATCATGCCAACTTCTCCTTGCTTGGTCTCCGCTTTCCAGGAGGCGATGAGGTCAAGGACATTCTGCTCCTGGATGTGGCGCCCCTGTCGCTGGGTATTGAGACCGTTGGCGGTGTCATGACCAAGCTCATCCCCCGCAACACCGTCATCCCCACCAAGAAGTCTCAGACCTTCACCACCTACCAGGACCAGCAGACCACCGTGTCCATCCAGGTCCGTGCCCACGGCGGATAGGGTTGTGCCTATGGGGATCATGATTGCTGGCGCGCAGGCGGCAATGCAGTCTTGGGGTGGGACCGTGCCTAGCCACAGCTTGTGGGCCTACCTGCTTGGGCCGTTGTATGAGGGCAACCTCTTCTGGTGCTCTTCTGGTGGGGAGCATACCCCTCATTGCTTACGCTTGGGCCGTTGTATGAGGGAAAGGTCTATAGGCGCGCAGATGGCTGTGCTGACTTGGGTGGGGAGCATACCCCTCATTGCTTCTGCGTGCACGATTTCTAGATCAAGCGCCTGACACAACGCCCCGTCTGGCCTCGCAGGTGTACGAGGGTGAGCGCGCCATGACCAAGGACAACCACAAGCTGGGCCAGTTCGACCTCAACGGCATCCCGCCGGCGCCTCGCGGCACTCCTCAGATTGAGGTTACCTTCGAGGTTGATGCCAACGGTATCCTGAACGTCGCTGCCGAGGACAAGGGCACTGGCAAGAAGGAGAAGATCACTATCACGGCCGAGAAGGGCCGCCTGAGCCAGGATGACATCGAGCGCATGGTCAAGGAGGCCGAGGAGTTTGCGGAGCAGGACAAGGCCGTCAAGGCCAAGATTGATGCCCGCAACCAGCTGGAGACCTACTGCTACAACATGAAGAGCACCGTGGAGGACAAGATGAAGGACAAGATTGACGAGGACGACAAGGAGAAGATCACTGCCGCTGTCAAGGAGGCGCTTGAGTGGCTTGACGAGAACCCCGATGCTGGTGAGTGGCGGGGTCTGGGGTGGCGCTCATGATTGGAGGCGGGCTGGGCGCTGGGACAACTGGCCTGTTCCAGAACGTACTGGTATGATCTGAGTGCGCAGCTGTTGTATGGCCAGATTATGATGTTTCTGCTTCGCGCCCGCTCCCTCGGCAGAGCCCGAGGAGTACAAGGACAAGCTCAAGGAGGTGGAGGACGTGTGCAACCCCATCATCGCGGAGGTCTACAAGAAGAGCGGCGGGCCAAGCGGCGGGGACGAGGGTGGCGAGGATCTGGGCGATCACGATGAGCTCTAAGCTGCGGAGCTGAGAGGAGTCCTGGGGCTTGCGTGAACTCCACCCGGAGTTAGGCTGAGGTAGAAGGCTAGCAGGGGGTGAAACTGAGTGAGGATGCTGCTGTTCCCGGACCGGGTGGGGCGATGCGAGACTGGGAGAGATTGAGATTGTGTGTCAGGCAGTCGACCGCATGGTCTTGGGACCGTAGTTGAGAGCCTCCGGTATTCTCACAACGAACGAATGAGACAAAGCATGATGCTGGTAATCTGGTGTGCCTGTGTAAGTCGCATCAAGAGATAGCGACTGGTTTCAGCAGCATGGCTGGAGCGGAGTTGAGACAACGATATGCCGCCGACCGGGCGAAAGGGAGGTCTTACACGGGGAACCGTGTCGCGTTACAGCTCCGATCGGGAGCAGCCGACCGCTTCTACCGCGCCGTGGCGAAACCCACCTCCCAACCTCGCGCCCCCCCCCCATTGTTGAGGTTGCACTACTGGCCGACAACGAGCCAGTCGAGGCGCAGCAGCACACCGTCAATCAGGGCAAAGGGCCCGTAAGCCTGCAACACAAACCATTGTGCGGGGCTCTACGTGTGGCCTCAGGAGCAATGCAGAGCCACCCCCGCGACGGCAATCTATGGGCCACCCCATGGTGGCAAGCAGGGAACAAGCTAGCACAAATGCAGGACATACGGGGCGGCAGGAGCTCCCGCGCGCGGCAAACAGAGGTTGACGCTGAGTGCCCCCTGGGGAGCGCAAGGGCACAGGCCCAGCAATGGGCCCCGCTCACTTGGGCCCTCTCAGCAGTTATGTGAGGACTGAGCTTACCAACCGTCGGGTCGGGTCGGGTCTGCGGTCCAGCCCGATCCTTAGCAACGTGAGGTGCACGCCAGGTCGACAGAAGACCGAATGGGTACGTACGCCCCCACATGCTGTGGGGACATCTGGGCGGGCGGGCGGGAATTAAGGGAGGGCACAGGCCCGGCAGAGGGCCATGACTCCCACGTCGACTGTAGGCGAGAACGGCACAGATAACCGGGCAAGCGTGAGCCGCCAGGCCATAGCCGACCGGTGCGGCAGCAGGCCGTACGCCACACCCAAGCAGGCGCTGGCACCCACGGCCAGCACCTGCACGGCCGCTTCCACACTCCACGGTTCTCCCGGGTTCTCCCCTCATAAGACACTCCGTTCCCAGCTTCGCTGGGACCTACACGTGCTCGTGCAGCGGATCCCCTGCAAATCCCCCTGGGGCCGCGGACTGCACGGTCTGCTCACGTGTTGACCGAAGTTGGTGTGTGGAACCGTGGACCACTAACGGCACCGGCACCATTCCGGCCTCAACGTGGTTCGTCATCATCATGGCCTATGGCCTGGACAAGAAGGGCCGTGCGTTAGCATGGAGGGCTCCGGTTGCACCATGGCCCTTCATCTGGTGGTGTGGGGCCCATTCCCGTGGATGCCGTGCCCCCTGACCTGACTTCGCTGCACGTCTTGGTGCATACATCCGGCCCCCTAGAGCCAGGGGCTGGGCTTGGATGCTGTGCTTTTCAAGGGTCTCCGCATGCCGACCAGCGGTCCGCAGCATGTGCGCAGACCCCCCAGCCACTTTGGCCCTCTCCGCGCGGCTGTCCATTCCTCCCCTCCCTCCCCGCCTTGCCGACTCCCAGGCGAGAAGAACATCCTGGTGTTCGACCTGGGCGGTGGCACCTTCGATGTGTCGATCCTAACCATTGCCCCAACTAAACCTATCCCACGGGTTTAAAGCAAAGCGCTATGCAGCGCATAGCACGATGGCACGCTTGGCTCCGGACCGCCAGTCACCTCACGGCCGTGGCAAAGCAGGAGACAAGAGTGAGGTGTGCAAGCTCTCCGGCGGCTCGCAAGCGGTCCCGCCCCGTGCAAACCATGCGTATACAGACCTGTGGTGGCGGTATCCCACGAGGGGCGGGCAGCGGGGGGCCATCCGGGCTGTGTCCCAATCGGCCATCTGCTCGCAAGAGCAGGGTTGCGCGTAGTTGCCTTACCTCCGCCCTCGGGGCAGCCAGGGCCATGTACAGGAAGCCCACAGAGCCCTGCGGTGCGGCGAAGAAGCCCACACCGGCCCACACACGGTCACGCTGCCCGAGCGGCTTGAGCGCTGCCCGAGCGGCTCCGTCCGGACCACGCGCACGGCCCCTGAGAGCATAGGACTCCCGCCGCCCCCCGCGGCCAGCACGGTAATCGAGTCGACCACTCCAATTGGCGCCTTTGCTGGCGGTCGCGGCTGCGGGTGTGGGACAGAAGTGCCGCAGGGAGCCGTGCCGCAGGGAGGTGGCAAGGAGGTCTTGGGGGCTTGGAGCCGAGCGCGCCCGAGCGCATTGCGCTTTGCTTGAAACGAGCACGTCTACGACACAGCCCGTCGGCTCTATGTCTATGAGGCCGAGCAGCACTGGGGCCGCGCACTCATGCACTACGCGCCACAGCGCACGGACCCACGCCGCCTCAGTTAGGGGCCTTGACAAGCCCATGGTCCATAAATCCAATCCACCCTCCTCCCTCAAATCCTCCCTCCACCCTCCTCTTCCCCTCCAATCCTCGAACCCTCACAAAAACGGCTGACGCGCTGGCCAACAAAAAAGGATGCGCTGCGCCACCTAGTGTATTGATCTTCTCTCTTGGGGTCCACTGGCAAATTACCGGTCCGTCCGACGAGTATGCGCACATCCAGCAAACGCTCCACGCGCCAACGCGTATGAGTCAGTACAATCCGGTCTGTCGAGTGTCAAGCCTGACCATGTCCAACCGTCTGCCAAGCGCCTCCGTCATTACTGTCCCCCGGGCTTCACCGAGACCTGCAGACCGTCGGCGCGGCCCGTGCTGGCGCTGACGTAAGCGGCGCAGTTGCCATTGCCATTGATGGCGGGGGCAGCGGCGGGTGGCGGTAGCGAGGGCGCTGCGCTCGAGACCTGCGCGGTGGCCGCGGCTGAGGGCGCCAGGTGCAGCAGGCCAGCCTGCGGGTATGGGACAAAAGGGGTCCGCGGGAGGGGGCGGCGCTGAGCGCTTCAGCCACCGCCGGGGCTCACGCCGAGGTGAGGCACACGCCCCGGGTGCGGTGCCCCGGCATAACAGCAACCGCGGGGTCCTGCGCACGAGGCCCCGCGCCCACCTCCGAGAGGATGGTCTTGGTGTCTGCGTCGTCCTTGAGCGTGGCCATCACGTCCGCCTGGATGCAGGGGGGCAAGGAGGCGGGGTGAGGCTCCCTGTGCGAGGAAGGCTTGTATGCCGGGTCTAGACTGCTCTGGGAGTGGGCGAATTGGCATGGGCATGCAGCATCGACGAGCTGCAGTCGGGGCTCATCGGCCCAGGCGAGGGAACATGTTCCCATTGTGACACGGCACGGGTGTGCGGCCCTTACCTGGATGCGGTTGCAGATGACGTCCAGGGGAAGGATGCTGCGGCAAGGAAAAGAATGGGATCAGGGCCGAGCCGAGCCAGTCAGCGAAGGGCGGTGAGCGCCAGCGGGCGAGGGAGCATGCCCGAGCCTCAACGCCCTACGTCCCCACGCCCTGCATCATGGCGCTCTAGCTCACCCAAACGGCTCCTCGCACTGCACGCCGATCTCCTCAATGCCGCACAGCACGGCCGCGATGCCCGTGCAGACCGGGACCACGCCCCAGCCGATGGTGGGGTACAGCGCGAAGGGCAGCAGCGTGAGCCACGCGAACAGGAAGCGCGCCGTGTGGCGGGTGTAAGACACGGGGATGGGCGCCCGAAGCAGGCGCTCGCAGCCTCCCAGCACGTCGTGGTAGAAGGTGAGGTTGAGGGACATCTGCTGCTGGTGGATCGACGACATGGGGACGGACTGGATGATCTGTGGGGGGACGGGGATTTCGGCATGGCCAGAGGGCGATGCCAGTTTGGTGACAGGTGGACAGTGCAGCCCTGCATGGCCTGCCATTCGCAAGGCCATCCATTCCGACCCTCCCACCATCATGCCGGCCGCACCTGGCTGATGGCGTGGATGGCGCGCACGGGCCGGTGCTGGCTCTTTGCGAGCATCTCCAGCTCCGCGGGCGTCAGGATGTTCTTGAGCTCCGACTCAATCGTCACCTGCAGACGACATCGCGCCCCGGATGAGAGCAAGCCGCGCAGGCAACCG
Organism: Edaphochlamys debaryana; assembly: GCA_016858145.1. NCBI lineage: Eukaryota > Viridiplantae > Chlorophyta > Chlorophyceae > Chlamydomonadales > Edaphochlamys > Edaphochlamys debaryana. The sequence goes on along the minus strand of JAEHOE010000181.1, from coordinate 64,704 downwards.
TCAGGCTCCTACCAGGCAGCTGCCCCCCTGCTTGAGGCCTAGTGCCGGTGAGCAGTGCCTGTAGGCCCGTCCCTGTCCCTCCCAGTCCCCGCTGGTAAAGCCCAGGGCCCCGAGAAGGTCCCCTCCTTGCTATCCTCGGCTCTTCTTACCCCGCCGCCCCGCCGTACCGTCCGGCCCGGCCCGGTAGGTCCCAAGCCCGCTCCCCATCCCGCCCTTCCTGGGCCCTGTCGCCTCACGCCCGCATTGTACCCCCCTTCACTTTCTCCCTTGGACCCTGCAGGCCCCGGGACCCACCTCGGGCTGGAAGTGGATGCGCAGGGCGCGGGCGAAGGCCACCACCCACCGCGCCAGCGCCTTCTTGGCCTCCACCTGGGGTCAACCGGCAGCGGGCACCCACACCTCGCTCGTTGCGCCTTGGCCGCCCATTGCCCCCGTACAGCCCGAAAGCCGAGCCTGGCACTTTCAAGATCTGTGCCCAGTCTCTTCGGGAAGTAGGCTTCGCAGGGGCGCTGTTGCGGCCACCCGGGGGCTCACCTGGTCGTCCGGGAAGCACGTGGCCCCCTGGCGCATGATGTCACGGCTGCGGTTCAGCAGGCCGCCCCACATCTTGCGCGCCTCGTCCCACCTAGAGCACACGGGGGTTGCAACTCACTCCAACTCAGCCGCTCTCGCCCCCACTGACCCTCGCCCTCTCCCATCAGCGTCTCGCCCGCTCACCGCCCGTACGAAGAGTTTGTCCGGAAGACCAAGAGCAGAGACAGCGCCACGGAGGTGTTAGAAGTGAAGGCCTGCGGGGGCCGGGAGGCGCACAGTTCCATCGCAAACAGCGTAGGACATGGGCCATGTCACATGGCTCGGCGGGACACCTCTGGACCTTGTCGAACCGTGAACCTCAAACGGCGGCAAAGCAAGTCCCAAGCTCCCCCTACCGTGCAGGACGCGTTGGGGGAGATGCCGGGGAAGCCCTCGGGGAGGTACCCCGCATCGTACGACGTCCCGTAGGAGGCAACCAGGGTGGCGACGAGGGTCACCTGTAGCGAACAGGGGCCAGTGCGGCCTCTACGTCATGCCGGTGCTGGCGCGGAGCCACAAGCGCGAAGCCACGTATGCGCAGACTCACCCACGAGATGGCGGGGAGAGCGTTTTGGAGGATGTGGCTCCTGTGAGCGTGGTTGGGGAGGGGCAGGCCGAGGGGTCAGGTCGTGCGCAGTGGGTCGCCAAGCACACTGACAGGTTGAGGGGAAGGCTGGCGCACTTACTGGCCGAGCGAGAAGAGGCGCTCCATGAAGCGGTACTGCGAGCGGTGCTTCTGCCATTGCGGGAAGTCATATACCTGGGTGGAGGGCGGGGCAGGGTGGGCAGGCGGGGCAGGGTGGGCAGGCGGGGCAAAGCCGGGACGAGCCGGTAAAGGCCCTGCCCTGCCTGGTGTTTGCCCCGCGCTCACCGTCCGAAAGTAGCGGCGAGCCTCCTCGCTGCGTGGCGCCATGCCATTGCCTTGGGAGGAGAGTGTTCCCAGCGGGTTCGACTGCAATGCACAGACGGAAGGTAAAAATGAAAGTGAGATGATACGGGAAGACGGTAGAGGCGGAGCGGCAACGCGACTCGGCTGGCGACGCGGATGCCGTTGAGCGCACGCGGCTCAAGGACAACCCAAGTCGAGCATCGCCGTCTTGTCATTGACAGCATCGCAATGAGGGGTAGCACCCGCGCAATGTGGGGCGGCCCCTAGAGGGTTTGGGTTCATGCACACACCTGGATGGGCGCGTTGCTGTCGCGCGGGCCGCTAGCAGCAACGCGAACCACTGTCCGACGAGCAAGGCCGCAGCGAAGGCCGAGAGGGCGGGGGGCCGCGAGCTGCATGGCGCCTGCTAAGTGTCAAAGTCGCCGCGACGGCTGCCTCAGTGAAGTGGTCAGATGAGGGTTGATTGCTGACCATCGATAGCGACTGCTGCGCACGGTCAAGCACTTGGCACCCTCATCCCGCCCAAGTTCTACAACGCCAGTCGCGCTGAGCGCGGGCCTCCTTGACGACAGAGGTAGAACACGAAGAGCGTCTCATTTCAACTGGCGCAGACCCAGTTTACAAGTGCGCCGCAGCACCCTACCCACGCAGGAGCCGTCTGTCCTCTCCGCCACCCCTGGGTGCCACCCCTGGGTGCCACCCCTGTCCCTCGCATAGGACTGTTTGACTGCTAGCCGGCCACTCTAGCGTAGCCGCCCTCAGCTGCAACACCGACTACATCGACTGCGAGAGTTCGTTTAATTGGCAGAATCCTGCCTTGCCTGCTCCCTTTGGCTGAGCTCTCCTCACACTTGCTCACACCAGCCCCGAGCAACATCCCTCTTCCCGCCTCCCAAACCCGCTGCACGCGGTAAGTACCTCGCCCTGCCTCCTGCTGGCAAAACAACGCCAACTGGCCCCGGGCTAACCTGGGACCCACCACGCGGAATACACTGCACCCATGTCCAGCTCGAGGCCGCCATTTCCCAATACCAGCCCTAGGCCCCCACGCGCTTGTACAGGTACAGGTAGCCCAGGTCCCGCGGGGGCTGCCCCGAGGCCGCCACCTTCTCATCATTGAAGATGACCCACCTGCGGAGAGGTAGGTGTCGGGTGTAGACGCGTAGGGGAAAGGCAGATAGGGGAACATCCGTCGATAGGGGAACGCCAGGTGACACCCAGAGGTGACAGCTGAGCCTGGGATCGAACCGCCTCACCTGCCCTCCTTCTTGATATGCGCCACGTAGTGCCCGCAGGCCAGGTTGGAGCCCATGTGGGAGATGAAGCCCATCAGCTCGAACCGCCCGGGGCCGTCCAGCACAGCCGCCGCCGCGCCGCCGGCCGCCGCCCCGGGGGCGGCAGCGCCGCCAGAGGGAGCCGCCGCTGCCGGCGCGCCCGCGCTTGCCGACAGCACCTGGGAGGGCGTGCATGTTACAGATCGTCAGCAGCACAGATCAGCAGCAGACTGTCAGCACTGCAGTCGCTGCTCGTCCCTCTCGTACGACTGTCGTACCTGCGCCACCGCTGCGTCCAGGTCGTCCATGTGGTTGAACAGCCAGTCGGCGGCGCGCTCCAGGGAGCCGCTGCACGCCTGCGGGCGCGGCGAAAGTTCGCTGGAATTCCTCATAACAAAAACACGGCGCACTGACACTGCCCACGAAGGCACCAGCTCCCTGTTCAACCGCCCCACCTGCAGCGCCGCCGCCGCCTGCGTCTCGCTGAAGCCCATGCTGCTCAGCTGCGCCACCTTCTCCGGGTCAGCGGGCGCAGGGCTGCCAGCGCCGCCGCCCACTGCAGCTGGCGCCGCAGCGGCAGCGGGGTCTGTGGGATGCCGAACGGGGCGATCAGCGGGGGCAGCTCAAGCTTGCGGGCGAGCAAATGACAACGGCGGGGCGACGAGGAAGCACGCTCTACGCTGCCCCCGACATCCCCACCCACCCACCCGGCAGCGGGTCGTTGATGTCTGCGTCCTCCAGGTGCCCCAGCAGCCACTCCATGGCCGCCTCTGTGGGAAGGGGGAGGACGGCAGGGGCAAGGTCAGTAGGAGTCACAGGCAAACGCAGGGGGAAGGACAGGGGTGCAACTGCAGGGGTCACAGGGAAACGTGAGGAAGCCATGCTGCCGAGCGATGCCTGACGTGCCGGTCCCTCAATCCCTAACCCACACACGCCGGAAACTGCAAAGCATAACCACAGCCGTGACCGCCCGCCCCCTCCCCTCCCGCCCGCCTTATCGGTTTCCCCCACCACCGCCCCTCCTTCTCCCCCCCCCTCCTTCCCCCCCCCTCCTTCCCCCCCCCTCCTTCCCCCCCCCCTCCTTCCCCCCCCCCCCCCCCCCCCCCCCCCCCCTCCCCCCCCCCCCCTTCCCCCCCCCCTCCTTCCCCCCCCCCCCTCCTTCCCCCCCCCTCCTTCCCCCCCCCTCCTTCCCCCCCCCCTCCTTCCCCCCCCCTCCTTCCCCCCCCTCCTTCCCCCCCTCCTTCCCCCCCCTCCTTCCCCCCCCCTCCTTCCCCCCCCTCCTTCCCCCCCCCTCCTTCCCCCCCCCTCCTTCCCCCCCCCTCCTTCCCCCCCCCTCCTTCCCCCCCCCTCCTTCCCCCCCCCCTCCTTCCCCCCCCCCTCCTTCCCCCCCCCCTCCTTCCCCCCCCCCTCCTTCCCCCCCCCCTCCTTCCCCCCCCCTCCTTCCCCCCCCTCCTCCCCCCCCCCCCTCCTCCCCCCCCCCTCCTTCCCCCCCCCCTCCTTCCCCCCCCCTCCTTCCCCCCCCTGCTTCCCCCCCTCCCTCCCTCTCCCCTCCCTCCTAGCAAAACCCCGCCCACCCGCTCCCGCGTTGGCCACAGCCACTGCCGCCCGGGCGCAGGCGTTGGGACCGAAGCCCATGTCCACCAGAGCCGACACCAGGGCGGGGTCGGGGGCGGGGCGCTCGGGCTGCGGGGGAGCGTGGTGATGCCGGGGAGGGAGCCTAGATACCCACAAAAGAAGGTGGATGCCCTGCTACCAGCACGGGGCCTCACCACCGCCGTCTCGCTACCCACGCCCAAACACGCCCTGCAGCATCCCAAGCCTCAAACCTGCGCCGGCGCCGGCGCCGCGGCCTGAACGCCTGCTGCCTCCGGCTCTGGGGCGTCCGTGGGCTGCAGCTGCTCGCCCGGCTGCGGCCCCGCCGCCCTCAGCGGCTCCAGGTCCAGGGCGTCGGGCGCCTCCACCAGCACGTCCATCTTCTTGAGCGTCCAGTCCGTGTCCTGGAAGTACCTGGGGGGACGGGTTGGGTGGATCAGGATGACGTGCGGGGCTCTGCGGACAGGCTCACACGCTGCGGATGGCCGTGTACCACGCCCCCACAGCCAAGTGCTGTGCTGACGGCCGGGCCACCCGCACCTGCCCCCCGCCCCCACCTGTTTATCTGCACCAGCAGGTAGGGCGGGAAGGAGGCGAAGCGGGTGCGCTTGGTGGCGGCGGTGCGGCGGCCGCCCAGGGCGGCGCTGCTGTAATCGTCCACCACCTGGGGATGCGTGGGGGTGCCGATGGGTGGGTCGGGCGGGTGCGCGAGGGACCAAGTGGAGCGGGTGAGGTGTTAACGTGGGCTGCGCGTGCGGCTCTTGCGATGGGGATGTGGCTCGGCAGGGGACTCGAGGCCCATCTCGCGCATCACCGTCCGCCCCTTCGGAACCCGGCGCACCTCGCTGCCCGCGAAGCGCTGCAGGCAGGCGTCGAAGGGCACCCGCGGCAGCACCGCTTCCTCCTCAGCGCCCGCCACCACCACCACTGCGCCGCTGCCGGGCCCAGACACCTGGTCGCCCGTGGCCGCGGCGCCACCGGCGGCCGCCGCCGCGGTGGCGTCGCCCTCTGGCGTGGCGCCAATGTAGGCCTGCGTATACAGTACAAGGAACCTGGTCTTGAGGAAGCCCTACAATCAATCGCAGCTTCCCTCCCCTAAATGGCCCCACCTGCGCCTGCTGCTCCTTGAGCCGCTGCCGCTTGGCCTGGCGGTCCCGGTACTCCGCCACCGCCTCCTGGTTGGTGGCCGCCTCCAGGGGCACCTGGGGGGGATGAGGGAGGTGAGGGAGCGGGTGGGCAAAGGACACCAGACACCATATCCCACCTTTCAGGGCGACGCCCGCCCTGGTGTAACGCTCACCTGCAGCATGAGCAGGCTGGAGGGCGTATTGCGGTAGCTGACCGCCCCGCTCTCGCTACACTGCAGCCGGTCCTCCAGCGTGAGGCGGAAGGCGGCCGGCAGCGGCAGCGTGGCGGCAGAGGGGGCAGCACCGGACACGGCCGCAGAGGACGCGGCGCCCGCCAGCCCCAGGCGCTCGCCCTGGGCGTGCTCTGCGCGGGAGATCTGCGTTGCGGTAAGGCAGGGCAAAAAGAAGACATTTGACCGGGAGCCGGATGGCACGTGCGGAGGGAGACCTCTGGACCTGACGTTGGGGGACTGACGCCTCCGCCCCCACCCACCAGCTCCAGCAGGTGCGTGAAGTACTCTGCGGCGTCCTGCTGCCGCCCCGAGCTGAACTCGGCGTGGCCGCGGCCCGCGCATGACTTGAACGACAGAGGCCGCACGGCGCGGACCCGCTCATCGTCGGGCAGCGGCACCAGCTCGGCTGGGGGTAGGGGGAAGGAAGGTAAGGACTGGTAGGGACTATCATCCCACCCTTGCCTACCCCTAGACGGCAGGCACTTTAACCAAGCCCACCCGTATGAATGGCCCAGCCTCCATCGCCCCTCCAACCGCCCGGAGGCAAAGTGGAACAGTGCGCATCGACAACCCGGCCCACGCTCACCCCCGTCCACGTCCATGGCCCCCGTCTGCTCCTGCGCAGCCGTGTGGCCCGTGCGGCCATCCACCAGCGCCACGCCCACCTGTAAGGAAAAGAATAGTTCTAGATGCAAGCCCTTGAATACCGTTACAACGCTTGCCCAAGCCCTTACCTTCGCCAGCTGGGCTGGCAAGTCCCCGGCGGGGTCGGTCGGTGCGGATGCGAAGATGCGGGGTGCGGCGGCTGCGTAACGAGCGGCCACCTCGGGCAGGGAGAAGAGCAGCTGCGGGGGCACAGCGAGCCAAGCCAGGGATCATCAGCGGCCATGCGCTCACAACTAAGTGGAGGCCTCCAAAGCCTTTCCTCTCCCCCAGCTCAAGGGCTTTCCCCGCTGTGCCCCCACCTGCAGCACGCTGTTCATGTAGCAGCTGTTGCCCAGGTTGATGAGGCCCGTGTGCCCGGGGCCGGTCATGGGCACCAGCTCGGAGCCCGCCTCCGTGATGCGGGAGAACTCGTAGCCCGTATTCAGGTCAGCCTGGGGTGGCAACGGGCGCGCAATGCAGGGTTGAGCGCGAGCGCGCTAGGGAAACGGAGGGCAAGGGATGGCCTAAACAGGGTCCGGTGTCCCGGCTGTAGGCTGCGCTGCCGGCCGCCCCTTGGCCCGGCCGTGACCATGCGCTCCCCACCTGCAGCTCCGTCATGGTCTTCTCGGTCTTCTCCATCTGGGGCACAGAGGAGGCGGGACAGCCGCATTGCAATAGCCGCCCCCCACCCCTTGCCCCCCACCCCTCCCACGCTGTCTGCCTGACAGCCACTGCCCGCCCTCCTCCCACCGCCATTCCTCTTCCTTTCCCCACGCACTCCCGCACCTTCATGATGTCGATGCCCCAGTGCGCCAGGTGCTGCGCCAGGAGGGGGTCCGTCACCATGTCGTCCTCGTCGGGGGCGTAGCTGGCGGAAGGAGGCGAAATGGGGAAATCGGAAGGGATGGGACGATAACGAAGCATTGGCGGCGTGTGCATGTATCGCACCGCGTCGCCCATGCCTCGCACGTACCCCTGACCCCCGGAGCCCACCTGTAGACGTCCGCGCTGTGCGGCGTGATGGTGCCCAGCTTTACCACCAGGGGGTACTTGCGCCCCGTGGCCTCGAAGTGGCGCAGAGCGGAGCCGTTGCCGCCCGACCCGTCCCAATTCTACAAACAAGCAGAAGTGTGTTGTCGTGATAGCAGCTTCTTGAGCAGGAGTGTTCACCTGCTATGCCATTTCAACGCATACCTTGCGCCCAGAGCCGATGAAGCCGCTGGACAGGTTGAGCCACAGGTTCTCCTTGACGCCCGTCTCGTCGCAGCGCCAGTCGGCGGGGTTGGGGCTGGCGTGGAGGGTTGACGAGGGAGCAGAGTGCAGTGCGTCAGACGCCGTGAGCGGAGTCGGGCGGGTTCACCTCGGCCGGGTCCACCCACCCAGCCAGTATACCCAACGCAACGCCGCAGTGCCGCCCCACCTGATCTTCCGGCCCGTGTCCAGCTGCTCCAGCCCGGCCGCGTACTTGGACACAGCACGAGGTTCCTCAAACACCGCCACCGCCGCGGCCGCCGTAACGCTCTCGTAGCGGAGCACGCCGTCCACGGACTGCGGCGAGCCAGGGACGCGAGGGGCGCGCTTGGGACCGAGGACTGGCCTGGCGCTTGAGAGCCAGAGGTTGGCGGAAGGGCTTCGCAATGAGAGGATTCAGGATGCTTGCGAGCAGCGGTGCTCTGTTTTGCCCTGTTTCGCCCCGAGTCTCCCCGCACCTGCAGGACCCGCTCCGGCAGGTCGGCGCAGGGCAGCGGGATGCTGACCCGCTGCGCGGGGTCGGCCGCCATGACCACCAGCGCCGAGGCCTTGTCCAGGCGGTAGGTGGGGGCGTTGAGGAGCAGCTGGCCCGCGGCCTGGGCGGCGGCGCGGGCGGCCTCCACCTCCGCCTTCGGTAGGGGCACCTGCAGGGGCGCCGGGAAGCAGGGCGTGAGGGTTGGCCAGATCGCGGACATCGTCGGAAGGCAACGGAGGATTCATAACCTACCCTGGTGTTCCTGAGTTGCAGGTAGAGTCCGCAGCCCGTGCGCAGGTGATCACCCGCTACGTGGGCCTCGCCGAAACCCTGGGTAGGAGGGCAGATCACACCACATTAGGCTTGGCGATGGCAAGGCCTCTGGGCCTCTCTCTCAAGTCCCTGACCTGCAAGGTGGACAGGTTCACGTAGAGGCCTCCAGGGGACTCCGGCGAGTCGTAGCTGAACATGCATTCGTCCTTGTACACCTGCAGGCACGGGACCTGGAGGGCTTAGCGGAGGTGCCCGTTTAACCGGGCCCCGGGGCCTGGGCCAGCGCCTACCTTGTCATGGTACGCCGGAACCTTGACTGTACGCATATGCTGCCGCACACGATCAAGCGTGCCCTCATCAAGCGAGGCGCCCGGGCCAGGGCCAGCCATGACAGCAGCCGATCCTGCGACAGAGGTCCGCAGTTGAAGAAGTGAGCCGCGGCAAAGCGGACACAACCCCAAACGAGCCCACGGCACCGCTGCCACACTTCTTGGGGGTTGCACCAGCGGGCCGGGCAGATCCCGGCATTTGGCACCAGTGCAACAACTTTAGCCGCGTAACGATTTTCGCATTGCAACGAGGCACTCACCTGCTGCAGAGTGGTGTTTCGCGAGGGCCGCAGGACTCGCCCAAACCCAACGCACACGTCTCCTTGACACAGTGTACTGTGCGGTCTGTTTCGCCTTTGGTCTCAGTCACAAGTTACAGAGCAATTGAGGATTTAAGGAGGACTCAGCGCGGAGCATGCAGGGCCCATGCGAGAGTCAGTAGCCGCGTACTTCAGCATTCTATACATTCTACTTGTCGCTATCGAGGGAGACGGGTAATGGCATGATGCCTTGAACCAGAACCCAGAAATGTCTCGGCGCCATCGCGTGTTAGTGGCGCCACAGTGGTCTGCGAACAGCTCGAGTATAACATCTACCAGCTCCATAGACTCATGCTCCGTAGGGGCGGTGTCCTCGCTTCAAGAGCGCGTCGCACGCCTGGTCAGCGGAGGACCGAAGTCCGACGACGAGCTGGCCGCAGCCGCGACGTCTGCGACCGGAGCCAATGAGGCTGCACATTCAAGACTCGCCAGGGTCCCGGCGTCGCCGGTGGCGGAACCGGCTCCCGCGGCGGTGCTCTACCCGCCATCGGAGTGCTGCGTCCCTCCCTACGCGCCTCTGCGCTCAGCATGGCCGGAAGCGGCGCTGGTAGATTTCGTCAAACAACAGGCGTTGTTCCCCATTGACGTCAATGTGCACGGGGGACACACCTTCGGCGGGGATGTGGGTACCGCGCGCAGCAGCCTCCTGCAGTCCATCTCGGACGAGGCTGATGCTTACGCGACGACCACGCCCGCGTCTGCAAGCTACCGCTACGTGCAGCTGCTGGCGGAGATATGTGCGCGGAACAGCGGAACGGCGAGCAGTCAACCAGGTAAGAGGCTCGGGGAGCTCCCGGGACAGGCAATCAACCTCCGGAAGGACTTGAGCAAGGCGAAGCTGAGGGCGCTTTCCTTGCTCTGTGTCTTGACCTCCGTGTCTTGCAGTCGACCCGTACGCGCTTCAAGTGGGGCGGGATCCGCCCCTTCGGCCAGCAGCGTCGCAGCCTGTGGCCCCGGCGCTAGCAGCAGCGGCGGCAGCAGCAGGGCTGGCCCCGACGCCTCCGCTTGAAGCCATCACCATGGAGGCCCCGGCTGCCCTCGTGGGATTCGAGGTGGGCGGGGACGCGGGGGGTGGCGTTCTCACGTCTGTCCTACCCAAAAGTCCTTACGCGACACTGCCATGCTTTCCGCAGGGAGACTGGCTGGCGGTCCAGCCCTCAGCTCTACCACACTGGGACAAGGTATGTCCCAGGTGGCTGCGGTGATGCTTGCCATGAAGTGCTCCATTTCAAAATATGTCTCCGCTCAATGCAGCTGTCCCTGGAACCGTATGGACCTACCAAGGCGGCTGAGTTCCACGTGCTGTGCCCTGAGCAGCACGCGTCGGCGGCTCGCATGTTCGCAAAGGTACGTGACGTGCTGCAGGGTGTCTAGCGGTGATGCCACCGTTGCTTACCTGGCCTTCAACCTTTGCCCAGGACATAACGGCAGCCTTCACGGCTCTACAGCTCGGATCCCACACCCCTGCACGGACACCCTCTCACCTGCACGCAATAGACGGGGTCATTCCCGTGCCCCTCGATCCGGGCCAGGGCCCCCCGCAACCGGCGGGGCCGAGTGGGACGGAGGATGCTACCGGGGGTGCGGGCGTGCCCTCCTGGCTCCCGTTTGCCCGGCGGCCGGATCGCATGGTCGTGCGCAGCGCTATCCTGGGGTTCAGGAGCAACCACGCGCCAAGTTCAGTTGGAAGCGAGGGCGGATGGGAGCCGCAGGAGCCTTGCTTTCGGCCCCGCCAGCCGGAGGCAGCACGTTGCCCCGCATCGTGCCCCCAGGCTCAGCCGCCGTCCCAGGCCCAGCCCTCCCAGAATCTCAACTTCTGGAGGAACCTCCGGCACGTGGGCAGGCAGCTGCAGAGGCACCTGCTCCTCCCCCAGCAGCCGGTTCCAAGGCCTGGTGGCGGCCCGTCGGTGGCCACGGCGTCTGGCGCAAGTCTAGGGGCAGGGAGTGACGCTGGAGAGGTCCTGGGGCTGGCACCCACGAGCCTGGTGGTGTACGTGGTGCCCCCCACGGAGAGCCCGGGTGACGTGGCCCGCGCGCTCTTGGAGGTGGCGGCTTGCCTGGGGCCGGCCACGCCTTCGGCTCGAGGGCAACAGGCTCGGCCGCCGTGCGGCATGGACCGGCCCGGACCGGGGCAGGCGCGCCGCGAAGGGGTGACAGCGGAGCGCGGAGCATCATCGCCACCGGAGCTGCCCGCGCCCTGTTCCGCGGGCAGCACCTGCGGGTATGCGGAGCAGGGGGGCTGGGCGGCAGACGTTGAGGACTCTGCCATACTCGCTCGGCTGGGCGGAGCGGCGAAGCACCTCTATCGGTGCAGCAGCGGCTTCGCCGCAGCCCAGCTTTCTCCACAGCTGGACCTGCCTGGCTCGCCGGCAACGGAGGTGACCCTGCAGGCAAGTCTGCTGCTTGTGTCTGCATGAGGGCCGGGTTGGGCACGCGCACGATCCAATGCGCTCAGTGCTTGACTTTCTGCTGACTTTCCGCCACCTGCAGCTTCTCCTGCCTTCCTCGCTGTATGACATCTCCGGCGCCCGCGTCCGTGCCACCGCCTGTGCCGTCTACAACAAGCTTTGCTGTAGGCAGGCATGGTACGGCACCGCCGCCGCACATCACCCCTTACTCCTTGGCGGGACCACGCCCTGTGACGGCGGCATACGTGCGGGTTGCAGCGGTCGCACGACGCTGTACAGGCCCCTCGTGGCGCTGGCGCCGGTATCGACCGGTTTGGGGGCTTTCGGGACGGAGCAGCCCGTCTGCGGCGATGCCCAAACCCCGACGGCAGCAACCGCAACGCCGGGCACTGTGGAGGCCTCGGCCGCCCCCCAGCCCCCCTCCTCACCGACGCCCATGCTGCACGGCTGCTATGCTTGGCGTCGCTGGCCCGTGACACCCGCACGCGGCGGGGCAGCGGGCCCGGACGAGGAGCGAGCGTGGCTGGCCCTGGCGTTCTGCGACTCGGACGGTCGCGTGATGGACGCTCGGGCGCTCATGCTAAGTGCGTCCCTTAATGGCAGTGGCAGCGGTGTCGAGGGGACTCATCATGGCAGCCTCCAAGCTCCGTCCCTGGATCTGCTCGTTGCTCGTGCGGTCACGTCACACGCTCAGCTGCTGAGGCGACAGCTGGCAGGGTCGGCGGCTTGCAGCGTGGGTGGCGTGGGCTGCACGGCGATAGCCTCAGCCACAGACGCAGCGACGCCCCCAGAGGGAGGTGTATCGATGGAAGGCGAGCTGGGCCTCGCCATTCTCAGGCTTGGGACACCAACAAACGCGGAGACAGACGAATGGCAACGCTTGCTGGGAGCGGAGTTGGAGTTGGGCGCTGCTGGGGCTGGTGTGAGGCCCAACGTGTCTCTGGCCTGGCTGGAGCCCCACCCGGCCGTGGCGGTGCCGCCTGGCGGGCGTCTGCCTCAGGGAGCATTCGCTCTGAGGCACGCCGCCTCTGGGTGTGCCTGGAGCGGGGCCGCCGCCTCGGCCTCGCACGCACCGTTGACACGGGGGCATGTTGCCCGGCCAGCACCCGTCTCCCTGTGTGGGTTCCCGACGCGGCAGCCGCCTAGTCTTGTGGCAGCGGCGGCCGATGTGCTCAACGGCCACGTAAGGCTACTTTCCCTGCACCCCTTCCCGTCGGCAAGCTCTGGCGGATGCCACCAGCGCTTACCCAATGGCGGTAGCAGCGGGCAGGCTATGACGTACGAGGAGTTGAGGCCGGAAGACGACGCTCACCAGGCGAAGCGACAGCGCAAGGATGGCTCCACAGCCAGTCGGGCGCCGCAGTGGGCGTCGGACGCCTCGCAAATGCCCTCTGCTGACCTGGATCACGATTGGCCCATGCTGAGGGAGATACACCGCCTTTGCGTGCTGAGGGACTCGGTCATCGCGGCCCAGACCCCGGCGCGGAGTGGCGGCCAAGTAGCGAGCGGGAGGGGTGGTGGCGAGGCAGAGGCACTCCAGCTACTGCCGTGGCATGCGGCGGTCTGCCAGCGGCTGCTGCAGTTGCTCATGGCGGCGGAGGGGCTGGCGGCGCCGGCCGCCTCTGCGGAATGCTTGTGAGGAGAACGGTAGAAACACGCTAGAGCTCGCAGCAGTCGGGGCTTGCCCCCCTTTTTGGGGAGCGGGACTTGGGGTTGGGTCTGCATGGCCGGTGGGTCGCCGGTGGGTACCCCTGGCACCCTGGGCCGCACTGCAACAATATCTGATGCGCGTTGTGTAGGCGACGTGGCACGCGCCGCTGGTCGCAGGCGCTCTAGCGTGCCTCCCACGTGCTTCCCGCCGAAGGGCTTCCCGCTGCCCCTGCGTTCTGCCCTCTGCTTCTACGCTGGGGCGTTGCCTGGCGGTGAAGGGAGCTCAGCGCGTGAAGCGTGTCGCGAAGTTCTAATATGCAAATTCTACATCGTAGAGAGAAACACGCACGGGGCACGTTGCTGGGGCCAGCCAACTGGCACTTATCGTAGTGGTCTGTGCTTCGGTGGGGCTGGACAGTCCGACGGTAGCTGAGCCGTAGCTATTACGTCGGCTATGGTCAGTGATGAGGTGCGGGCAGTGGTCGGGAGGAGTTGACAGCTCGGAAGGCCCGTGTGATGTGCCGACCTGATAGGGAAGGGGGCGTAGGCCTCCCGTGTCACCGCCGAAGGGGCGGGGTTCGCCCTAGGTATGGGGCGCTGGGCACGCACGTTGGAAGCTTACGAACGACGGAGTGCACCCTGGAAGGCCGGAACGCGACCGCATGTCGTCCGGTTCCCCTGCCTCTTAGGTGTGTGCGTGTGTCACAGGAACCTGCCACGCCGGAGACAAGGGCATCAGCCGCGAACTCCCGTACGGGCCGTGGGCCAAAGGGATGAGAGTCCAACTTGCTACCCAGAGTAGGGCGACCAGCGTGCAGAAACACTACATAGCGTCCAAACTCGTCAGGCGTTGCGCATACCCGACGCTTCAGCAGGCCAATCACGTCACAGGCTCCGCGCCAGCAGAACGGTGCTCCTCATGGCCTTCCGCTGCGCACACTGCGCCAATGCCCGTCCGCTGCCTCAGCTCCACCTGCCGAAGGGATGTGAGCTGCTGCGCGTTGACCGCCAGCACCACGTTCTAGGAGCTGCTGCCACTCTGTCACCCTGCCTGCCGCGCCGCTGGTAGCTCCGATAGGTCCCGTGCTGCAGTCGGTCCCATGGCCGCATTCCCATTTCCTGGGAATGGTCCAATGCCATCTCCCATGAAGCATTATGCACACCATCATCTGCTGCAGCGCCTACTCCCTCAGTCCTTGCCCACATCGGTGGTGCACCGGAGCACCACGGCGTTGAAGTCCTGGGCGGGACGGGTGGTACATAGGGCGGGAAGCAATGAAGCGCCAGGACATTTGTAGAGGGGCCCGGTGGAGACCTTTGCGTCAATCAAAGGGACCGGCGCATGGGATCTAGCAAAGTGCATCCCGCCGACAGCCCCGTCCCACGCGCCTGCCGGACTCCGAACTCCTTCCATACCTTTTCGTAGATCTTCGTCCCGGGAGGGATGGGCAGATCCCGTACAATGACGTCCTGATCGAGGTCCAGATGCCGTACATTGACCTCGACGAACGGCGGGATGGAGGAGCCGAGGCACTTGTAGCGGACCGTGCGCCTGTGGTTATGGGGTGATGGGGCTCAACATAGGCCTGCCATGGGGACTGCTGCCGTGCTCAGGGTTACCCCATGGGGTTACCCGTGGCCACCCTGGCCACCCTGGCCACCGCAGCCTGTAACTTTGATCACCCTCTCGTCCCCATTAGGCCCCCGCCTCACTTCGACACGGCCATCCAGCCTCCCCTCTTGACGCCGGGCGCCACGTCGTCGTTGACCAGCCGCAGGGGGACGTCCACCACCACCACCCTGCGGGCAATGCGGATTGGGACCTGAACATCTCCCCTGGAGCCACACGAGGGCAACACGAGGGCAAGAACGACTGATTACCGAGTGAGATCCACGGACGCGGTTGACCCCTCAGGCCCTCCTCCCCTTCGCACCTGTCCTGGGGGCAGTAGATGAGGTCCAGGGCCTCCACCCGCCCGCTGACGGCGTTGACGTGCACACGCACGGGCTTGGCGCGGAGCACGCCCAGGGGCGCGGCGGGAACGACGGAGGCTCCGGAGGTGGAGGGTACTGAGGTGGCGGCGGAGGCAGGAACGAGCGAAGAGGACGAGGAGGGCGAGGGCGGCAGCACATTGACCTGCACAGCGCGCGCTGTGCAGCCGTTGCGGCCAAACGAGCGGACCTGCGGCAACGGACCACCGAAAGTGCCGCGTTGAGCAGGCAGTGAGACCGCCCAACAATGGACGCACAACACGGGACGGGGGAGGTGCTTGCAAATCGAAACGACCTTCCCTGGCCATCCACAGGCCATCCCTGGCCATTCCTACCTCCCATCCCTCCCCTCCTCACCAGCTTGCCCACATCCGCCTCGCTGAAGTGCAGCAGCATGACCCCGTCCTGCGCACCAGGAGCAGCTGATTCCGCTGCCGCCCTGCTGCCGCCGCCTCCCTCCGCCGCTTGCCCGAGCGGGAGCGAGTGCACCCGGCCGGGCACGCGGCCTGTGCGCCGCAGCCACTTGCACAGCGTGCTACTGCGCGCACCTGTGCGGCGAAAGCGGCGCACTTACAGGCAAGAGAGCGGACGCCATCCATAAGGGCCATGGGCACCTCAAACCGCGCGCCCCACCAATCCCACGCACCCATCTGCGGGCGCACGTGGGCGTCAAGGGCCGCCAGCCCGGGCTCCACCTCATGTGCCGGCAACGGCAGTGGGAGAGAGGGCGCAGACAGCGGCAGGCTGCTGCGGTGGCGCCCGTCCACTCGGGAGGAGGACCGGAGGAACGTGTCTGGGCGGGGCGGGGCCCAGGGGCGCCGATATGGGGTGATACCAACCCGGAATGAGGCTGAACGGTCTGAAGAAGGCCCTAAATGCATCTGGCTCTCACCCATCTGCTTCAGCTCCTTTAGGATGGCTTCCGGCACAACGGACGAGGGCGGGTCGGCCCGTGCCACGACGTGTTGGTGCCGCACGCACACCGGTGCCTCTGCCGAGCACGCTGCCACAAGTTCCCTGGCCCCAGGGGACTGTTGATGGGTAATACCAGCCAAGCAGCCGCGCAGGGCAGCTTGGAGGGGCCCGCTGCCGCTTCCGGCGCCTCGCCTCAGTGCGGCCATGGCGAGCGCCATGCTGCCAGGCGCTGCCTACAATGCTATCTGCGGTCACACTCAGAGCTAAGGAGGCAAGCAGCGCGCTCGGCAGTGCCTTTCCAGCAGAGATGCTTGTGATGATGATGGCTTGCGCGACAGCGCGCAAAACGTTGCGCGGTGAGTATGACTGTAATTGAGTATATTACAGATGAGCCTGCCGGTGATGCCCTGGGGGCCAGGGCGAGAGGGCGTAGTCCCCATCCGGCAGAGCGGGCGCGATCAGCTTTGCCCGCACGAGTCAAGCGACAAAGTTACTAGTACTAGCACTGATGCGTGATCCTATCCAACAATCAGCAACATTACGCGGGTAGGAACAGCTTCAAGAACCGGGTGCAGTTCAGTCCGCTTCCTACGAGCCCGCTAAGCGCTTTCTGAGTCACAATGTTGAAAGAAAGGGCGAAAGATGAGGAGCACAAGCCGCTGTTGCGCGCGGACGTCGAAGCGGCACAAGTGGGTCCGGGGGCATCGACTTCTGCAGCCTGCGGGGCCTTCCCCAGACCCGTTCGGCTTAGGATCATATACTTCAAGCTTCAGCTTACGCGGTGCTGATCGGGGCTCGGCTGGACCAGGCGCGGATGGCTGTTGTGGTGCGGGTGTCCGCACTTACCCCACCCGCGCCGCCCGCCCCCCAACCCCGCCCCCCGCTGCCTTTAAACACGTAGGCTGAGGTGGCAAGCAAGCCATCCTACCTCACAGCGAAGGCACCACGCAGTCAAGCGGGCTTATTCGCAGCTCTGGCGATAGGGTGGGCAGGGCCGAGTCCCACGTCGTGTCATATTGAGCGGGGCGGACACCCTCGCCTGGAGCGCGCACCAAACCTGGCATCTGTACCTTGCTTCCGCAGATCCATTGCATCTGCACTGGGCTTTTCCACGCTCCAGGAGAAGGTCTTTAACATTCCGGGGTTTGAGTATGGTGGCTGGATGACGTTCATCACTTACCTTTGCTATGCGGCGTGCGGCATTCTGGAGAGCGCTGTGACGCGGAACTTCAAGCGCCATGCAGCAATCCGGGTAGGCGTGACTCGTGTCAAAACCTGATCTAGATGGTGGTCTGCGAAGGCCGGCCCATGTGGCTCATAGCAATCAGCCCCGTGCAACCCTGCCTGCTCGTGCCCCTCCCGCAGGATTACGCCATTGTCTCAGTGCTGGCCATGGGCGGGGCGTACTTCACCAACTGGGCCCTCAACTACCTTAACTACACGACCCGCATCGTGTTTAAGAGCTGCAGGGTCATCCCTGTCATGGCGTTCAGGAGGTGCGGCCGGGGCTGTGCGGAGCAGGCATTCAGCTGTGGAGGGCCTGCTCTGAAAGGCCGCGTGGTGGGCTGCCCATGTCCTCGTGGTCTCGCATTGCAAGTACCCCTCTCCTTTTGGCCTGCCCCCTCCCACTCTCCTCCCTCCTTCAGCCTGGTCGTGGGCCAGCGCTACACGGCGCTGCAGTACGGCGCTGGCGGGCTGCTGGTGGTGGGCATCACGCTCTTCACCATGGGCGATGCGGAGGGGGCGCCCAACTTCAGTGGGATAGGCGTGGCGCTCATTGCTATTGCGCTGGTGGGGTGGGGCCCTGAGGCTGGGGCGGGGCTCTGAGTGTGGGGCGTGGGCCGGTCGGGGATGGCGGCGGGGCTTGTGCAACTGATGCTGGGGCGGGCTGTTGGGGCCCGAAACCTGGGCGTGATGGCTGCCGCCATGGCCCTGTGCGCAGGTGTGTGACGCGCTGACCGCCAACCTGGAGGAGCGGCAGTTCTTCCGCATCCGCACGCCCGCCACGCACGCCGAGGTGATGGTGTACCTCTCTACATTCGCGGCGGCGGAGGCGTTCGTTGTGTTGTGTGGATCCGGTGCGTGGCTTAGAAGGAGGTGTTTTCAGCGTGTGGGGGCGCAGACGTGAAGGGGCAGGCGAACAGTTGCTGGCATGCTGAGGGCCCATGAAGGCGCCATGTCGGCGGCATGCTTGACCCCTGCCCCCGAAACCACCACCAACACCTCCCTGTCCGCCTACTACCCTGGGGTCCTCGGATCCAATCCCTCAGGCGAGCTCTGGCGCGCCTGGGCCCACTCCCAGGCGCACCCCGAGACGGTTCCCACCATCTGCGCCTTCTCGGTGCTGGGCTACGTGACCGTGTGCCTGGTGCTGCTGCTCATCAAGAACTTTGGCGCCACCAACACGGAGATCGTGAAGAGCATGCGCAAGGTACGGGGAGGGGATCGTGGGGGAAAGGCTGATGTCAGCCTTTGAGGTAGGCTGGGCGCCGGTCCGGGCTCGGGCAGGGGATCGTCCGCTGTCTTGAGGTGGGCATTGGAGCGGATTTGCGCTGCGGTCTGTGCGCGCTCAGGACGCTCAGGATGTTAGATGCGGAGCGCAGGAAGAGCGGCCGGCCACATTGAAGAACACTCCATCACCCCCACCCCACTGTTGACCCCGCAATTGCCACCCCACACACCGCCCCCTTACAGGTGTGCCAGGTCATCCTTTCCTTCATGGTCTTCCCCAAACCCATGAGCTGGAAGTACTTGGCGGGAGGCGCGCTGGTGGCCATAGCGCTCTACACGCTGCAGCGGACGGGGAAGAAGCCGCCAGGGGTGGCCAAGCAGGGGTCCGAGGGGTCTGAGAAGGAGAAGGGCTTGGGCAAGGACAAGGAGGTGGACCGGGAGAAGGACGACGACAAGCTGTCTTCAGGGTAGGATTGATCGAAGGAGGCGGGGCGGAGGAGTGCGCGGCGGCTAGCAAGCGGTCTCCGCTGGGAGGTCCGAGAGACGACCTGGGCCGCTGACTGGGCCGCTGACTGGCTGCATCACAGTACTGGAATTTGATGCACTGGGCCGACACCGAGGGCTCTCGTCCCCCTCGTCGCTCGAAGCAGCCCGGTAGCTTTAGTAGCTTGGCCCGGTGATCTGGCAAGACTGACATCCACATCCGGGCCCCCGGCGACCTTGCAAAAGCCGCACCTCGCCCTAACGCCCCACGGGATGAGGGGTCCAGGCTGGTCCAGGGGAGCTTGCTCTTCCCGACGCGCTTCACAGCTGCCCCACGCCAAGTCGCTATCGAGCCAGACTTTCTACGTGCTTGTAGTCTTCCGAAGGATACCGAAACAGTGCCATGACCAGGACACGACCAAACATTCTTATCACAGGGACGCCAGGGACAGGCAAGACAACAACAGCAGAAATGGTAGCTCAACAGCTGGGCTACAGGCACATCAACGTGGGGGAATGGGTCCGCGAAAAGGGCCTGCACTCTGGTTGGAACCCGGAGTTTGAGTGCTTCAACCTTGACGAGGACAAGGTGAGGAGCCATTTAAGATATAGAGCCTCTGGTCGGCGTTCCTGGCGCTTCGGCTGGCCACGCATGCAGTCGCGGCGCCGCCGCGACTCGTGCCGAGCGAGCTTGCCCAGCCCCAATTGCACAGCTCGTGCCGAGG
Organism: Edaphochlamys debaryana; assembly: GCA_016858145.1. Classification (NCBI taxonomy): domain Eukaryota; kingdom Viridiplantae; phylum Chlorophyta; class Chlorophyceae; order Chlamydomonadales; genus Edaphochlamys; species Edaphochlamys debaryana. The sequence goes on along the minus strand of JAEHOE010000181.1, from coordinate 45,098 downwards.
GAGCTTGCCCAGGCCTCATCGCGCACCTCTCGCTGTACCTATCGCTGCACCTCTCGCTGTGGGACCCCCGGGTATTAGGGCATTGGGACGGCAACACGCAGCGACCGCCCAGGCTGCAGTGGCCGGCATGTGGTCTTGCAGCCCCAGCACTGGGGCTCGCAGCTCAGGGGTTGGGCAGGGTAGGGGTGTGACGAACTCCCCGAGGGAGTCCCCAAGCGAGTCCCTGTTTGGACCGCTTGCCGGGGGACAGCAGCGGGCGACCGCCCAGGGCCAAGCAACCCATTCGACGCCATAGCCGCCAAGCACCAAAGGCGTGCAAATCTAGTGCGAATCCTTGTTGGGGTGTGGGAAGCGTTGCCGGTGGGCCCGGGCATGTGGGGTTCGCCCAGGCCCGCCGTACACCGTGCACCTGCCGTGCAGTTGCCGTGTGTCACCGCGCGCATCTGCGTGTAACAGTCCCAGACAACGCCCTGGCGCTGCAGTTCTTAGTCCTCATCCTATTCCAGACAGGCCTTCGAAGCCCTCCCACTCACCTACCAACCCCACCCAGGTTGTGGACGCTCTGGAGGACGTCATGGGGGAGGGCGGCTGCGTCGTCGACCACCACGGCTGCAACTTCTTCCCCGAGCGGTGGGCGGAGCGCATGACGGGATGGGTGCTGAGGGTTGCCTGCCGTGCCAGGCCGGGGGAGATGCAGAACTGAAGGCAGACAGCTGTGATGCCATCAGCAACTGAGCGGCCTGGTAGGCTCAAGGGCACAGCAGAGCGGGTATTGCCTCCTGTCCTCCCACCAGGTGGTTTGACTTGGTGGTGGTCCTCCAAGCCAACAACACGGAGCTCTTCGACCGGCTACAAAAGCGGTGAGGGTTCATGAAGTTCAAGCAGAAAGATAGTATGCACCCTCGGCGTCCTTGGCCTCCCCTTGCCTACCCGTGCCCTCCCTCCCTGCAGCGGCTACACCGCGAAGAAGATATCTGAAAACATCGAATGCGAAATCATGATGGTGGTTATGGAAGAAGCATCAGAGAGCTACCGGTGAGGACAGGAGGCTGGTGGTGACAGCATACATCAGGCGGGCACTGGTATGCACTCAACTTCGTTGCCCTCTTTTCCTTGCTGCCCTGCCCGTAGGCCCGAAATCGTCAAGCCGCTGCCCTCTGACAACACAGATGACCTGGAGCGAAATGTGGGGCAGGTAGGCCGCCAGGCAGCCCGCGCTCAACTTTTGGTGGTTCTTTATTCCGCTCCCCGCACATTGCAGATCGTGGCCTGGGTGAATGGCATGATGGCGGCAGCCGGAGGCCGGTGACGCTGGTTCCATGGCCATGCAACGGCCACGCTCTCTATGGCCGGCATGTGATGGAGGGCAGTTAAGTGGGCATGGATGCATGAAGGGCGAAGCAACATGCCCCAAAGCTAGGCATCGTAGATCTGCACTGCGGGGGCCTAGTCTGCGGGGGCAGGTTTGGCCCATGTGTTGGCCACAGCACATGCCTCGCGGCATACCACGTATGCTTGGTAGGACCCGAACTAGACCGGAACCCGAATGCGTGCTCTGGCCATTGGAGAAGTGCTGCCTGCATTGCGCTCATGCTGAGGCCACGGCGTGTGTAAAGTAATTCCCCACGACGGGGTAGGCTGGGCGCCATGTTGAATGCGTCGTCGTTTCGGCTGTTCGGGGTCACCTGAAGCACAAGTCTGTTGGGGTCTTGTTGCGCGTTCGTGCGCAAGGTTGCCTGTAAATTGTGGGGCCAAGGGTTTCAGAGCTTCAGAGGTCTATAACAATCCTCATCCCAAACCCACTCGGGGCTTGCGAGGCTTTGGGGCTGGGTCTGCATGGCCGGTGGGTCGTCAGTGGGTCACCCCTGGCACCCTGGGCCGCACTGCAACAATATCTGATCCGCGTTGTGTAGGCGACGTGGCACGCGCCGCTGGTCGCAGGCGCTCTAGCGTGCCTCCCACGTGCTTCCCGCCGAAGGGCTTCCCGCTGCCCCTGCGTTCTGCCCTCTGCTTCTACGCTGGGGCGTTGCCTGGCGGTGAAGGGAGCTCAGCGCGTGAAGCGTGTCGCGAAGTTCTAATATGCAAATTCTACATCGTAGAGAGAAACACGCACGGGGCACGTTGCTGGGGCCAGCCAACTGGCACTTATCGTAGTGGTCTGTGCTTCGGTGGGGCTGGACAGTCCGACGGTAGCTGAGCCGTAGCTATTACGTCGGCTATGGTCAGTGATGAGGTGCGGGCAGTGGTCGGGAGGAGTTGACAGCTCGGAAGGCCCCGTGTGATGTGCCGACCTGATAGGGAAGGGGGCGTAGGCCTCCCGTCACCGCCGTGGGCGAGCACCACCGGCGTAAACCTCTCAGTGGAAGGGGTCCACGGGGTTCGCCCTAGGTATGGGGCGCTGGGCACGCACGTTGGAAGCTTACGAACGACGGAGTGCACCCTGGAAGGCCGGAACGCGACCGCATGTCGTCCGGTTCCCCTGCCTCTTAGGTGTGTGCGTGTGTCACAGGAACCTGCTTCTACTCTCGCGTGCGTGCAAGACGTGCAAGAGGGGACCCCTGGGCGGCGGACCCCTGGGTCCAGTACATCCGACCACTGGTACTCGGGGTAGTATCTGCGTATTCAGTAGCCATGATTAGCTCTTGATGAAGGCTGTGGAGTCTGGGGCAAGACGCGGCGATTTCGTGAGGCCCGCAGGCAGATCGCTCGCGGCGGAAGCCCCGCGCTGACCTGTGAGACCTGGGCAGCATAGGAGTTACTTAGTTTTTAACACTCGAGTGATCTCCTGGGAAGAGATGAAGCTCCTTGGTGCCCAAACCCGCTCGGCGCTTGCACGCGGCGGTGATGGCAAGCCTGCTGTCGCCGCTGTTGCTCGCCAGGTGGCTGTGCCTGCGCGACTGATCGCTGGCAGCCGGAGGTCGGCGGTGCGCGTTCAGGCGGAGGCCGCGACGGGAGGCCTGACGGGGGCATTTGAGAAGGCCGGCACCATCGCTGTGCGCACGATCGCGCTGCGCGCGGCCGCTGCCTACAAGGGAACGCCGGTCATCGTTGTTGGTGCGTTTGGGGCAGTTTTGCAATGCACACACTGCCATGCCGCGCGCAAGGACACGTCCGCTCAGGCTCGTTGGCAGCAGCTGGGCTTGATCAGCACAATTGAGCCTCGAGGGGATGGGCGTTCGTGTGACCGGGGTCCTCCGTCGTCGCGCCCTACCCCTCACCCCCGGTCCTGCCCGGGCGTCGGCAGGTGGCACCGGGCAGCTCTCCATCCGCGTCGTGGCCGAGCTCATCACCTCGGGCTTTAAGGTGAGTTGTCATTACCACGCGTGTGCACTTGTCTTAGCACGCGTGTGCGCTGGGGTTGTGTACAGCTTGTGGACCGCACTCGGCTTCACCCGGTTAAACCCATGCCTGCACTCACATTCATTGCAGGTCACTGCGGGTCAGTAAGCACCGGCTGCTGTTGAAGGGGTCAGCAGCAACCAGAGTCTGCCAGGGAGTCTGCCAGGGAGTCTGCCAGGGAAAGTGGTCCGGGGAGGACAGGACTAGATCAACGGGGGGCGCTGCATTCCTGCCCTCTGCTCCTTCCAAGCGCAGCTGTGTCCGATCTGGACGCCGCCAACAATGCCTTTGATTTCTTCCGCCGCTATGAGATCATCGACAAGGTGACTACTTGTGGGGCGTAGAGGCTCAGGGACAGCTTTGAAGCTGTGAGCGCTCATAGGGGGTGGCTACATGGGCGGCGTTGCATTCTAACTTTCCTCGGCTTGCATTTCCCCAGGCGGCGGCGTCCAACCTGAAGCTGGTGTCTACGGCCTCCTTGATTGAGGACGAGGGGGCCGTCAAGGCCCTGCCCAAGTGGGGCCCTGGGGCCAGGGGTTAGGGAGCACAGGGATTGCAGCGAGGTTGGCTGCTGCAATCAGGGGTCGGCGGTTGCATTTGAGTCTGGGCCCCAGGTGTGGTTCAAGCCGTGCAGCTGTGCACTGGGCCGACTCATATTGCCACCCCGCATCGTTGCGGGTGTGGCTGACGACTGCGGGCATTGACGTCCGCTGTCCCTTCCCCCAGGCGCGCCAAGGTTGTGGTGGTGGATGGAGACCAGGAGGCCAAGGCCCGCACCGGGCCCAAGGTGCGTCCCGAAACGATGTCAACACATGGCACCCAGGTGCTTGTGCAAGTCATCCACTCCCTCCACCCTCAACGGTCCGACCCCGCAATTGCCAGGAGGTGGAGACGGCCATTGCCATTGCCAACGCCACCAACGCGGCGGGTATCGTGCTGGTGTCGACCACGCCCGGCGCCTCGGCTGGCGGTGGTGGCGGCGGCGGTGGCTTCTTCGGGTTCTTCGGGGCGCCCAAGCCCGCGCCCGTGGCCGCGAGCGCCAAGGGCGTGGACCGCCTGGGACGCACGGAGCAGCTGGTGCGTGGAGAACGGGTTGGGGTGGCATCAGGACCCAGACAGCAACCCTAAGGCCGTGTCGGGCTAGCACCAAAGGGTGAGCCGAGCGGACGGCAGGGGCATGTTGCCCAGGCTACTGAAGTGCGCATGCCACCACGCGCCCGCCTCAGGTGGCCGACTGCGGTACGCCATACGCCATCGTGCGTGCGTACGGCACCGACCGCACGGCAGATGAGGCTGCCCCCGAGTACCTAAAGATTGGAGGCCTGGGCTCCGTGCCCACCTCGCTCACCACCAGCAAGGCCCAGGTAGGGGATTGAGGGCCGCGCCTGCCGCTGTGCTTCCTGTGGAGGGGGCGTCAGGCAGCAGCTCGCAACGGGTTTTGGCCCGTGCGTCTGCTTGTCCATGTCCATGCCACTTCAAAAGTTGTGCACCCCCCAGGTGGCCGGTGTGGTGGGTGAGGTGCTCAAGGCCGCCAGCACCCCCGCCGAGCTGGTGGTGGAGGTGGGTGCATTTTGAAGCCGGGGCAACGGCGGCGGGAGGCCCTGGTACCCAACCGCGAGCCAAGCCATGGCTGCTGGGGAGCTGGCAGTGGTCGTGTGCGCCTCTCCTGCCGCGGAGGCGCTTGCTGTGTTCCGGCGCCTGGTTTCGCAGCGGAATTTCAGTTCGCAAGGCGCCCATCCCCCCGCCTCGTATGCAGGTGGGCGCCACCGCCGAGGAGCAGCTGTCTGCGGCCGATTCGGTCCGCGAGGTGGGCCGCAGCCATTTCATTTCCGTATGGCGGGGGCCGTCCATCGCGGGTCGCAGAAGATCTCACGCCCAACTTCACTTCCTCGCAGCTTGTGGCCGCCGCCGAAGCTGCCGCTGCTGAGGCCGCCGCCGCCGCCGCCGAGGAGGCCGCCAAGAAGGCCGCCCCCGCCATGGGCCTGTTCAGCCTGGGCTTCGGCGGCACCGCCAAGGTGGACTGGGTGGGAAGGTCGGCACAGCTGGTGCAGTGCCAAGGGGCTGACACTGGCGATGCAAAGGAGCGTAGCTACATAACCGTAACCCCCCGCAGGCTGCCGCCAAGAAGGAGGAGCCCGCCAAGAAGGAGGTGGCTGAGGAGCCCCAGATCGGCACCCGGTCCGCCCGCCGTGCGGCGCAGGCCCGCGCTGTGGTGGTGGAGGAGCTGATGGTGGTGGAGGAGGTGGAGGCGCCCAAGGCGGGCAGCGGCTTCTTCGGGTTCGGCACCGGCAAGGTGAGGATGTAGAGGGCAGGGGTTATTGCGTTCGCTACGTCCTTGACTGGGGCGCTCCCCTGCAGGTGGCTGCCAAGAAGGAGGAACCCAAGAAGGAGGCCCCGAAGAAAGAGGAGCCCAAGAAGGAGGAGGCGCCCAAGGCGGGCAGCGGCTTCTTCTCCTTCGGCACCGGCAAGGTGGGGAAACGAAGGCCTCAGCTGTCAAGGCATTGCTTGCTTGCGAGAGGCGGCGAACACAGGGTTCGGGCGGGTTTGGCACCGGCAAGGTGTGTGGTAGCTGACAGTACACCTGGCATGACCGTTACGCTGCGTCGTGACCCTTTGCAGGTGGCTGCCAAGAAGGAGGCACCCAAGAAGGAGGAGCCCAAGAAGGAGGAGGAGCCCAAGAAGAAGGCAGGCTCAGGCTTCTTCTCCTTCGGTGCCCCTGTGGTGAGCATTCGGGCGAAACTGAAACCTGGAAGCGTATTGTACTCATCAGTCACATTTCCGTGGCCACGCAGACCGTCTCCGACGATGACGAGGAGGAGGCGCCCGCACCCCGGCGCGGCGGCACCAGCACCACCACGGTCCGCAAGGTGGCCCCGGTCCCGGCCAAGGCCGCGCCCGTTAAGGCGGCCCCCGCCAAGCCCGCCCCGGCTCCGGCCAAGCCCGCTCCGGCGCCCCCCAAGCCGGCGACCACCGTGGTGCGCAAGGCCGCTCCGGCCCCTCCTCCGCCCGCGCCCGTCAAGAGGGCCGCTTCACCGCTGCCCGTTGCGGCCAAGAAGGCCGCTCCCCCGCCACCCCCTCCCGCAAAGAAGGCCGCCCCTCCGCCGCCGCCGCCCTCGCGCAGCACCTCTTCCAGCCGGTGAGCTGGCAGTGATGCAGGGGAAAGGCATGAGGACAATGCACCGGCAGGGCGTGCTGTGGGCTTGACCCTGTGTGGCCAGTGCAAGGTGCTAGGTGCCCGACTTTTCCCAGGCAGCTACCGTGCAGCCAGCGCTTGAAAGGGCTGGAGTGGTCTTGCCCGTCCTCCACTGCCAGCATACGCCTGGTCCGACCGGATTGCCCGATGCTTTCGTCCCATGCTCCCCAGCTCTGCCAAGCCGGCCGCTCCCGAGGCGCCCGCCTACGCCCCCGGCACGCGCGGAGCCAAGTTTGCCGCCCAACAGGCTTCTAAGACGCAGTCGGGAACGCAGCGCAAGTGATGGCGGCAGGCGAGGCGAGGGTGACGAGGTCCTCAGTTTATGGTCCAGGGCGGGTCATCGCCTGGTGGCTTGGAGCGTCATGGAAGGGGTGCCCGTAGAGTACAAAGTTGCGCGGCGAGCGGCAGCAGTTTGTGGAGTACTCTGTGCTGGGTGGAGGGACCGGAGATATTGTTGCTGAGCTCGAGTGCCAAGGTGCGTTAGGTGCGGGCTGCCAATGAGTCGTGACGGGCCATAACTTAGGGCTGACGGTTTAGGGCCTTTCGTTTGCAAAGCGCGCGCGCGAACTGGCTGCCCCATGTTTCATGCTGGTGGTGCGGAGCCTGGCGGAGCTGATACGAACCACCCAGATACGGTACGCAATGGTAAGGCCAGCACATCCGTCTGGTCTGTTGCCCTTCACAACGGGTTTCCGTAGTCCATGGAAGTAGACGAAGACAGGGCAACACGCTCCCCTCAACGCAATGTGCAACCGGGTCTGGCCCACCACTCCGCCAGCCAGCGTTGCGTCCTGGTCACCGGTGGGGTCTTTGGCGGATACTGGCGACATGGCCGTCAGCCCTCCGCCGGCTCGCATGGTACCCCGACCCTTGAAAGAGACGGGAGACGGGGAGAACCGCCGGAGGCAGGGTGCCCTGGGTTACAGGCCCTGGCAGTGCGCAACCGGGCCCTGGGTCCTGGGTGCCCCAGTGCCCAGTCTGCCCACAGGTCTGCGTGTTGTGCGACCACGCCCTACACCCAGCCTACGCCACAACCAAGCAGCACGCGAGGTCTCCCTTGTCCACGCTCAGCCTTCCTGTTGGGTATGGGTCGCGTCTGTGGTGTGGACGGCATCGTCTAGACGCTCCTAAGCAGCAGGAGCAGGGACCACGCTGCACAGGCGGTCAACTGATCTTGTCAGCAGTGTTGAGAAATGTTCAGAAATGTTACGGACGCTGGAACATTTCCGGCCGTTCTGACCGAAACGTTCTGGCAGAATGCACCATTTTCGCCCCCAATGACGCAAAAGTTCTGCCCGCCGTGGAACATTTGCCTCCACAAGGCCCCAATGTTCTGGCCCAGGGCCCGTGACTTGGCAGTGTGGGATGCTATGCGGGGTGTAGGAGGCCAAGCTAGGGCCTGCGAGGGGTGGGCAGCTGAGGTGACGGGGCGCCAGGGGGGCGGGAGGGGCAGGTGGGACCAGGGCCCCACCTCTGCCGCATCAAAACCAGTGCTGCTATCTTCCTGGGGCTTGGCTCTTGGCTGTAACCGAAAGTACCCCCTCCAGGGGCCGTGGCTTTCGGTACATGAGCACGAAAGTTGGCTTTCGCAGGCTTTCGGTTTCGGTTCAAGGGGTTGGGAGGCCGTGTTGCAGCTGGCACATTCGTGCCCTGCACTACGGCCCCTGGTCAGAAAGTGTTCCCCGCTACAGGAACCTTGATTCCTGTCCTTGCAGAGCTCAGGGGGCACACAGGAGGCACCATGCAGTGCGGCGTTAGCTTGATTGCCTTCAGTTGTCGGGAAGTGTTCCCTGTCGAGCAAGGTCCTTGGCGTGCCAGCGCTCCGGGAGCGTGCAATTATTGACACCGTGAACCCTTGTGCCGGGGAGACTTTGTCAGAAATGTTCCTTGGCCCAGACGCACGAAAGGGGTTCAGCAGGGGCCAAATCCTTCGGTACATAGGTGCCAAAACGCTTTCATGCAGAGCCCACAGAATCGAAACTTGCACGAGAACGAAAGGAAGATAGCAGCACTGATCGAGTGATCGTAGTGTGTCTGGCCGCGATATGCGCGATGGACCGGGCCAGAAGGTACAAGTATGCGCACAGGGACGCTCAGGACCACTCCTTGATGATGGCACAGGCTTTAGCAGTGGCACGAGGCGAGTTTGAGGGCCGTTTGCAGTGTTTTGCGGAGGTTGGGCTCACGCACAGGGGCTGGGATGAGGTCCCAACCGACCACCCTTTCCTAGCGGCCAGGGCGGATGGATCAGTGCAGTATGCAGGCCCGGACGCCCCTTGATGGAGGCGGGGCACACCCTGCGGCGCATAACAAACGGGAGGGAGCCGCAGGGGGGGGGGGGGTTTCGCCCGGCGGCGCATAACAAACGGGAGGGAGTCGCAGGGCAGGGGCGGGGACCGGGTGAGCTACACGTGGCGTTTGATGGGATGTGCACCTTGCGGAAAGGGGACATAGTCCTCTGCGGCGCATAACAAACGGGAGGGAGCCGCAGAGTGGGAGTGAATGTGGGGTCGGGAGAGCCAGGATCGAGAGGTGTACGGCCAACAGTGTGAGCACATGATGAACGGTAAACGGTTACTGGTAGGAGGCGCGGCCGAGGAGGGGCCATCGATACACGCTGAGCATGGTCATTGCGTGCCAAGGACTAAGGTGGGACCTGAGTGTGGTCAGTGCAAGTTATGACAGGGACTTGCGTTCTGGCTTGCAGGGGGCAAGCCCGTGAGGTGGGTCGCTTGGCCCCAGCGTTCAGCGCTGTGACCCCAGGGGGGTCCTTCATTGTAAACACCGAGGACTGATCGAAACCCCTCTCTGGGGGTCCGCAGGAAGGTGTTCTGGCCGTAACACTTTGGTCCCTAGCGGCGAGAAAGTTCTGTTCGCCACGTAACATTCTTGCCCAGCCGGCCAGGAAAGTTCTGGGATCTCAGAACTTCAGAACCCTTCGCCACGGAAGATAGCAACACTGTTTGTCAGCGACTGAGCTGCTCTGCGGTCTGTCAAGGCCCGGGGGCATGTACAACGTTCCAACCGGCGCGGCGCTGAGCGAGGAGCAGCTGTACTCGGTGGAGAGAGTCATCGCTGTCGTCCCCGCGCCCCGCGCACACCGTGGCACTACGCCCCGTTGTCTATAATAACCCCGCGCCCCGGAAGTTGCAACCAGGGGTCGGCTTGCCGCTACAAAGGCGGCGCAGCCACCTATAGGCGGGAACCCAAAATTTTCGCGCGCTAGAGGGGGACTGCAGGGCCTGTCGGGACGTGTCCTAGCAACACTGCTTCCCCAGCCGGCGTATGAGGACGCCGAGGACTGGTTGTCACCCTGCTACTTGTAGCGGTGTCTAGGCTAGGTTTCGGCGGTCAGGATATGTACAGGCACCCCGCTAGGAGGCGAGGGTGCGTCAGAGGGGTCGGTGGGTACCCCGAGGCTGGCGCTAGCTAGCAGCCGCGGGCTGCTTAGCCTGGCCGGGCTGGGGGCCGTGCACCTAAGGGATGCTGTCTCACTCAGCACCCAACCCCGATACTCGTTGTGGACGAGTGTAGAGAGTGGACCCCTGGGTAGGCGGGGTCGGAGAAGATAAGGCCTGGGACACGGGCGGTGTCGCGGGCCCTTGAGCACTGGACGGCACTGGCACGGAGGGGCTTGTGACCTGGGGATGTGACAAGCGTCGAGGCACAGAGCTGTTTCCCGGACCGGCTTACGCCTTCCGGCTCGGATACCACTGGTTACTTCGGAGAGCGGGGGCAAGGGCGTACCCTAGGGCCCCGTCAATGGCGTATGCACTGGGTGCCTACGCGAGGATGTGGGCGGTCTTCCCGACGAGGGATGGACACGCGCACGAGCGCCTGGGATATGGGTCAACGCCCGGGAGTGCGCAAGCGTAGAGGTTCCCTTTTAGCTAACACCTACTCGCGTGTGGGCCTGCTGCGTCTGTCTCTGAGTTGCCGAGAGCAATGCAGATGCCTTCCTGCTCCTGACGTTAGCTGTCGCCGGATTCTGGCCTGTGGCTGGCTATATGTCGCACCCGTCTGCTCGATACTTCCTCCTAGGACCCGCGGGGTTGGCTTCTGTCGCGACCTGTCGCAGCGCCGGAACTACTGTCCTGTCGCGCTGGGCACTTGCCTGGCTACCGGTGGACTTGGCTATACGTATTGAGGGGATAGGTCTTCTCTGGTGCAGTCGGACTGGAGAGAGCGCAGGGCTCGTCACACAATCGAGGATGAGCTAACTTGGGCTGAACTCTTGACGTTGCACAGACTCGCGGTGAGTCGCGATGTGGACTGCTGTCGTTGCCGATACACTGAGGCTATGAGCTGAGGAGCGGGGCTGGGCTGGCTCGCAGCAGCGGAAGGCCGATGGAGCTGCCGAGGTATGCCGCTCGGGGCTCTGGGAAACAGGGACACAGAAGAGAGCTTTGTACTATATTTGTAACACGCGTATGTGACGTAGTTTGTAAACTATAGGTAAGAGTGGTTGCTTGCCAAAGACTGCCGACTGCCGGCTTATGTACCCTCAAGGCGGGGCAAGCCCAGACGGGGCCCACCTCCGCGCGCATCCTCAACTCCGGGCACCTTCAGGCCCATCAGGGGCCCAACTCCCAGCACCTCCCTCGACTCTGGGCATCTTCAAGCCCACTAGAAACCCAACTCCGTGTGCCTCCCTTGGCTCTAAGCACCTTCCGGCCCGCCTGGGGCCCAACTCCGTGCAACTCTGCCAACCCCCAGGAGCCTCACTAGCCCCAGGCACTTTCTAACGGCCCCTCGCAGCTCCCAAGCTAGGGACTACTGCGCTATCGAGCGACACATGCTATCCAACCAGGGGCTTCTACAAACGAAGGGATCTTATGCTCTATATATTGCAGAGACAACGGGGCCAGACGCCCCGTTCAGAGACACACCCTCACACTTATGTACAGGACACGTAATAACCTTACTCAACATGCGCAAGCCTCCAGGTCTGCTGCGGTTCTGCTTCGGCAGGGCTCGTCCTATGTACACCCACCGAGTGGTGGAGCCCAAGCTCCTCTACACCTCGGTCATGAGCTGCTTGCCTAGAAAGCATGGTTCTCGCATGGCGCCCGGGGCGCACAGGGCATGACACCCACAGAATGCAGCCTCGGTCTGCGGGATGTGGGCCGCCGTGTTCGGGGCCCAGTCACTGCATACCTTGACCGCCCAGCCAGGGTCGGGAGCAGGCCTGCTGCAGCGGCAGGCTTCCCTGGGATTAGTCGGCTGAGCTGGCGGCAAATGCACCCGGACCGGCCCTTTTAGCCGGCTGGCGGTGGCGGATTGGCACGGGTTAGTCGGCTGGCCTAGGGCGCCAGCCCAAATTTAGATGCCTGGACCGGCGTCTAATTCCGGATTTCCTTCAGATTAGCCGGCGCCGGCCGACTGTCCAGCCGACTAACTGATTAAGATAGCAACACTGCCGCTTTCGCAGGCTGTTTCGGAACAAGGGGTCAATGCAACGTGCAACTAGCCGGGTCTGGCCCACCAGCGGAGGTATGGGGTAGCCGATGTCTGCACCCCGCGAGACCTGCCAGATGTATTCACATCATTCACAGTATAATACGGGAACAGGAGCACTGGCCGTAGTGCTCAGCGCACGAGCGCAGAGACGCCCCAGGCACCAGGGGCACCATGCCCCAGGCATCCCTGCCAGCCAGGCGCCTCAAACAGGGAGGGCCAGGGTGGTGATGTTTGCATTCTCGAGTGCGTACGAAACTGCCGTGCGCATATTGCCTGCTCGCCATCCTGCCTGCTGGCCAATAGAAGCGGCTGGAAGCACACCCACCTTGCTTCCTGCTTCCTGCACACCCGCCTGCACCCGCCTGGTGCCCCCTGCCTGTCATCATGCCCGTTGCCTCGGCCCTTGCTATGCCCTTCCTATGCCTACTATGCCCTGGCAGGTCCAGGTTGGCTCGCCCCTTCAGGGGCAAGACAGGGCTTTTGGGGTCTAAGGCACCCCCGGCCCTTAGTTTAATTCGCCCCGGATCTGAGTTTAATTCGCCCGCCGGGACGAGATGGGGGAGCGAGAATAGAAGTCTCAGCCGTATGAATAGGTCGTGGACGGCGGCGCAGGCGCGGCGGTAAGGGTAGTGCAAAGGCCGCGATTTCCCCCTCGCAAGTATAAGCGATCCGCCGATCCGGTCCGGCGCGGCGAGCGCTGTTGCGAACTGCCTCGCAAGAGGCAACCGGTTGTATACGCTGTGTCCGCCCGATAGCGTTATCCTATTTGGCTGTGAAAAAGTTTGCCTGGATGGCCGCATGTCCGCCGTCGCGACCATACTTTGCAAACGGCGCCGACGACGCTAGAGCATATAGCAGGCTCACTGTTGTGATTGTGAAGCACAACTGTAGGACTGCAGCCCTCTCCCCCCACAGCTTTCCCATGCCATCCCATCCCGCCACGTCTCACGCGGCTGTGTTTATTTCTCGGGGGGCGAGCCCACCTCGCTGCGCAGCAGGACGTTTTCCTCCTCCAAGCGCCCCTCCTAGTGCTGGCTGTGAGCCGCTGTGAACGTAATTACTGATCGGACCTGGGTGCTGGCTCGAAGCCTCAAAGACTGGCTAGCCGCTTACTGACCAGCCGGATGCGACAGCGTATATAAGCAACGAGCAAAGCAGTCCCGCCCAGGATTACCCCAGCACGTAGAGCGCGTGTTACCTTCGATCACCTTCGGGGCCGTGGACAATGGGCGGTTACCGGCCATGACGTCCAGCTCTCCAACCAGGGGTTATTATAGACAACCAGGGGTGCAACCAAGACAAGCCTTCCACGCTGCGCAGCAGCTTCTTAGTAGACCGTCCCTTGTGTCAACAACGACCGGTCGCGTCACACGATTAGCAGCTCACAATTGGTCAACAGATGGAATCGCAAAACGGAGGATTAAAGTATGGCTTAACTTCCTGGACGACCCATCAATGCTACCGAGATGCAAGCGTCAAGACTGCCCCCATCCTGGCACGAACCCCCAGCGTCCCAGAGGAGATGCTCAAACTGGATCTTTGCTTGACACTTCACGAATCGCCCGTCTGTCTTTATCAGATTAGTTTCTTAGCATAACGTTGAACCGCGCTGCCGCCTGGCCTCGCCGCACCCTCCGCTGCACTGCCGCCGCACGTGCCCTCCTGGCCGAGCTTCATGGCGCGGTGCCTGACGTCAAGGGATGCGGTGAGCAGGCCGCAGCAGAGGGTCCAGCAGAGGCCGTACGACAGGGCGTACGGTAGAGAGGGAACCACGCCCAGGCGCTGGTACAGCAGCCCGGTGGCAACACCTTCGAACAGGCGAAGCAGCAGGGCGAACGGCGCCCTGACCTGCTCAAAGAATGCGGGCGCGACGCCCTCCAATAACACGTCCTGTGGCCAGGTTACGGACGGGGGGGGGGAGAAAGGGCGCAGGGACAAGAGGCAGGGGTCAGGAAACGCAAGGCAGGGCCTCGGCTGAGGATGGCCCGCTCCCAGTGGTGCCTGTCACTGGTAGCCATGCGGGCGGCGCCGAAGCTGCCGGACATTGCCCAACCCCCGTGCGCCCTACCATGCCCCAAGTCATGTACGTGGTGGATGAATGCGGATAGGGCAGCAGGCCCAGCACCGGGAGCAGCTTGGCGGAGCTGGGTGTAAAGGCAAGGCGAGAGTCAGCCGGTGCGGCAGCGCGGCAGTATGCGGCAGCGGGGCAGTAGGGCACCGTGTGCGCAAGCCCCTGGGCCCTCGCTCCCACGCCCCGCACGCGGCACGCACCTCCTGGTAATGGTGACCAGCGCACACAGAACCTCCCGGCACCGCAGCCACGCCGCGTAGTTGACGCACACCAGCACCGCCGACAGCACGTGCGGGGCGCAGAAGATGAGCATGCCCACCATCTCGTGGGCGCGGCCCTCCTTGACCATGCGCCCGGCCACGGCAGTCACCATGGACACCTGCGCGGGGCGGGAGAGCGCCGGGAAGCCGTTAATGGTCATGCATAGTCGATCGGCGCCTCCGCCCACGCCTGAGCTCTCCTGCTGAGCTGCCCCCGCCTGCACGTCTAGAGGCGACAACGGAGTGGCCCCAAGGTGTGCCCCTGCTAGCCCCGGGAGGTTCTTATAAACCGGCACACCTGATACACCAGGTAACCGCAGCTCCACATGACGTAACGCATGCCCACGGCCTTTACGTAGCTCGCCTCCGACTCCACAGAGTTGACCATCGGCGCAGCAAACGCCGCCGCCACCTCTAGCAGCATCGACCTGCTCTGCTGCGCCGCCGCCACTCCAGCGCCTGACGGCATCACCGAAGCCCCCGGAGACAGCAGGGCCGACGCTGGTGACTCAGCATCGCCACGGCGGCGGCGGGCAGTGGCCCGGGGCGACGGTGTCGCCGAGATGCCTGCCGCGCCTGCAGCGGCTCCGACATACGACGAGGCGCCGCTGAGGGCCATGCTTTCGGTCATTGACGCGCTGGAACCCTCGCCTGCGTCGTCACCGCCGCCAGACGAAACCACTGCTGCAGGTGCCGCCACTGATGCCAGGCCCGCTGGAGCCTGCACAGCAGAGCCAGCTGCAGCGGCGGTAGCCGTCCATGAACCCGTGATGAGGTGCGTGTGGCCCGAGGCGCGGGCGCAGTCCAGCGGGCGCATGCCGTGCCTGTCAAGAGCCGAGGCCCACAGGGAGCAGGCCGCCTCGTACTCCCGCAGGATGCGCTCCGCCAGGCGGCCGCCGTCGGGCAAGGCCGCAGCCAGGTGGAGGGGCGTAACACCCGCGCCGTTGTTGTCAGCCGTTGGGCTGATCTCTCCGCTGACGTCACCAGGCTGGCAAGCAGCCTGCTCGTTGGGTGCAAGCAAGGCAAGGAGCTCAGTTTGCGAGGTGTTTAGCCAACACATTGCTGGTCTCAAGGCCCAAGCTCCACCCTCCCTGTGCTAACCCTCGCCCCGCCCTGTGCTAACGCTCGCCCCGCTTGCCTGCCAGTCGAAGGGCGTACCGTTCTCCTCGCCCCACCGCACCACCTGAGCGACCATGCCCTCGTGCGCAGAGCGCACGGCCCGGTGCAGCAGCGTGAGGCCGCCGCTGCAGCGCCCCAGCACCTCGGCCCAGGACACCCCTGCCGCCAGCAGCTGGGAAACGAGCACGGAGGCGATGTGCGTCCTGGGGGGATAAGGTTGAGCAAGATAAGGTGACTGTTGCTCACGAAACGCAGGAGGCACAGCCGGCAGGAGCTGCCTTAGACCGCAGCCCAAACCCAAAGCCCGAGGCTCACCAGCCGCGGTCGACAGCGAATTCCAGGAGCGACACCGCGATACCAGCCATGTGGGACTTGTAACGCTCCGTGGCGTAGAGCGCCGCCAGGCCATGGCCAAGGTCGGCGGAACCGGGCGCCAGCGACACGGCGGCGTTGTCAGCGGGTGTCCTGCCGCCCTCACGAGAGTTGAGGCCCAAGACCTCGACGAAGTCCAGCCACAGGCCCAGGTCCGTGAAGAGGTCGTCGGAGTTGACGGCGTCACCATGCACGGATTCGTTGGCGGAGCTGCCAGACGCCGCCGGCGGTGCCGCCAGGCTGGATAGCTCCGCTGCCAGCTGTGCGTCGTCCGTCACGATGATCGGGCGCCAGTTGGACAGCAGCTTGCCAACCTGCGTGTGGACGGGGCGCGGACGGGTGGGCGCGTGTATGACAGGTTGGGTACGGGACGCAAATCACGCAATTGGGTGCAGAGGGTCTGGGCTGAGCGTCCCTGACTCGTGCCACAAGTCTTTGAACCTCCCCGCATCTGCTTGCAGGCTTCTGCCTGTTTGCCCACCTTGCATTCAAGCACCATGAGGCCGTTACTGGGCAGCCCCGCCGGCAGCTCCAGCCTCACGCTGGCCATGCCCGGGCGCACAGAGCCCAGCCGAAACGCTGAGTCGTCTCCGCTGCTGCCGCCCTCACCCTCGCCTCCTTTGACTCCCACGTCCCCCGTGCCGTTCGGTGCCGCAGATGGAGGGGAGCCGTTGACGGCACTGTCGTCCCAATTTCCAGTAACGCACGACAAAGGGAGGGGCGAGGTGCGAACGGGCAGGGACTGCGAGCCAGAGGCCATCGATGGCCAGGTGGTGCCGAGGGGCCGCAGCGGGCAGGTGACGATCGACAGGTACCGGCCGCGGCAGCGCGCGGAGAAGGCCGGGGACGAGTCCGCGTTGGAGACCGTAAGGGTCACGGCTGCCACGGGCTGGGGTGCCACGGGCACTCCACTTTGCCGGGACACCAGCACGCAAGGTGGGTCCACGGACGTGATGCGCGGAACGTCTGAGGGGCGGATGCATTCCGCCTTCTCCGGAATCCACGCTCTCGTGACGTGATTCCATTTACTAATAAAGAGCCTGCAAAGAGGCAAGAAGGGAGAGCAGGAGGGAGCAGGAGTGAGTCCGAGAGGGAGCCATGTACATGAGCGCGCGAAAGAAAGTCAAAAAGGTGGGAGATGTGAGCGACCCATGGGACGGGGCAGTCAGGGCCCCCGTTATAAACGCGGCTTGAACGCTCAGAAGGTTCAGGTCACGTCACCCCATGTCGACTAGAGCTCTGCACACGCGTTTGCACATTGCTTTCCCCGCCGTAACACACCTGCCGCATGCCTGCGTCAGCACCTCCGCGCCAGGGGGGGCTGCAAGTGCAGGCAGTCGATCAGCGCCGAGGGGTCGGTCAGGGCGTCCGTGAGCAAGCCCGACAGCACCGCCTCCTCAAGAGCGCTGTGTGACTCCATCATCGTGCCCAGGCCGACGCCCGCGCCGTCGGCGCTGCCTGTGGCATCGGCGCCCACCGCCGCCACTGCCATCCGCCCAGAGCCGCCGCTCCACAGGAGGTCCGCCACGTCATTCGCGCCCTGGCCTCCAGCCAGCTTGTAACCAGTGCTGGTGCCAGAGTCGACGCCCGCGATCATGATCCCCATGGCGGCGGCGGCTGCAGCAGTGGCGCCCCGATTGCCCCGCTGGACGACGTCAAACACAAGCTCGATGCAGCCGGCGCGCGCCGCCACGCCCACGGCCATGCAGTCCACGCCCTCCGAGAGGGCCATGTTGAGGCGCTCCAGAAAGTTGCGAGGAAGCTGGTCGGGCTCCGCCCAGGGGATCTTCATGTACACGCGCTGGGGAGGAGCCTGAAGGGCGCAGGGCACAGGGCACTGGACACGTTCAGCATTCAGCGCAGCGGTGGAGAAAGCACTACCAATTGCCTTGCCTGCGTCCCATCACGCGCAAGCTCGCTTCGGGGTCCCATGCCCAAGCCCTGGGGCGCCTGCTCACCCTTGAGCGGTAGCGCTGGTGGCGGCCCTGGCGTGCCGCGAGGGCGTGAACCGCCGCGAGAGAGTTGGATAGGGCCGCAGCGGGGGGGCCCTGGAACTCCTGGTCCTCCACGATGGTCAGCTTGCTCAGGCCCGTGGGCTGCTTGAGGCTGAAGGCCAGCGACGGGGGCGTGGGTGCAGCCATGCGCTGGGCCGGTGCTGAAGTTTGCTGTGCGCGCGGCTGCATGGGCGCAGGGACACCCAGCTGAGCAGCCGCCATGGGGTCACCAGGCGCGAAGGGCGCTTGCGTGGCCGCGCCGAGCTTTGCGGCGGAAGCTTGAATACTGGCCACACCAGCGTGGGAGGAGACGAGAGTGGAGGCCGAGGAAGCGCCAGCGGAGGCAAGGGCGAAAGCGCTGTAGGGCTCCACGCGGTGATGGGCCATGTGGGCCTGAGCATGGAGCGTAAACTGCTGCGGGGGGCGCATGGCGTGAGCCTGGGCCTGCGCCTGGGCCTGCAGCTGCAACTGCAACTGCAGCATGTGCTGATGCTGCTGGAGAGCGGAAGGCATCATACGGCTGGCGTCACGCACTTGGTCCCTATGAAGGTAGTGTTGGGGAGGAGTAGCGACGCAGGCCCCCGCGCCGCCGCACGGGCCCGCACACGACGGGCCCGCCTGGCGGCTGCCGCCTGCTGCTGCGGCCGCGGCAGCTTTGGCCATCGCGGCGGCGGCCTGGTTGTCGCCGCTGCCCGGAGCCGACGGCGCGGCGGAGGGGGCCGTCGATGAGCCCGCCGATGACAGGAACGAGCCCAGGCTGGCCAGCATGTCCAGGCCCCCCCCGCAGCTGGACATGCTGCGGCCCAGCGAGCTGGAGTTGAGGAGCTGAAGCTTGTGGGCCGCCTGGGCCAGCCTTGCGGCATCGCTTTCAGCAGATCCCCCAGCGGCACTGACGGCGGTGGTGGCGGAATTGCCACCGCCAGCACGAAGCGCCGCCAACAGTGTCTGCGCAACGGCCGGGTTCTGCTGAAGAGACACGGCTGCTGCCAAGCCTGCGCTAAAATAGGTCTGTAGGAGAACCCACGGCACGGAAAAGAGAGGTGCCGTGGACGGGGCGGCCGCCACTGTGGCGGTGCCGACCCACAGGCACGTGAGCGTTGAAAGGGCGCAGTGCGCTGTGAGGACGACCATGCCTGGCCAGAAGGGGTACTGCGGGGCGGAGGCGCAGGGTAGTCAGAGCGAGCAGACCTTCCTCCCTGTCCGTCTTGCTTGTGTTACTCACGTTGTACACCAGCTGCTGCCATACGGTGATGGCCCCCTCCAGCGGCAGGTAGGTGCTGAAGTAGGAGCTCGGAGCGACGGCCGGGAAGGCCAGGAAGGACACCAGGCTGACGACCTTGGGCAGCAGTCCCACAGCTGCCATGCACGGCCGCCTCGCATACGCCAGGTACAGGCGGGACGGCAGCAACAGGATGGCGTGCAGCTGCAGGAGGATGGCCACGGTGACGACGGGCACCCACAGCTCGCCCAGTGGGAGCGCGAAGGCTGCCGACAGCGCGCCACCAGCGTGGGCAGCCACAAAGCCCAGGCGTGCGGGCGTTCCAGCCGAGCACGGATAGGCAGCCAGGGCCGAGGGTACCGAGATGGGTGACTGCAAGCCGGTGCTACCGGCAGGTGGACTGCAGTGCCCAGCATCCAGAAGAAGGCGAATGTGGTTGAGGAAGAACAACAGCTGGCAGACGATCATCATCAAGTCTGCCAGGTGGAGCCGGGCCTGATCCCTCGAGGCGCCTGCAACGCCGAGACGTAATCTATTTTGTTGCCCAGAGCCTGTGGAGTCTCCTGCTGGGTCTCCTGCCGCCTGGCGGGAACCCACGCCGGCTGGCTGGTCCTGCAAGCAGCCTGACGGCGTAAGGACAGGCACCTGCTTCGGCTGCGCCACTGCCATGGCGACGGGCGTCGAGCCGCTAAGGAAATAAAGGCGGCGTCGCAAGGGGAGGAACGCTGCGGGCACGGGCACGGGCAGGGGGGGACAGAGGTGTGGGCAACTGGCGTAATACGGACCGCTTTCCGTCGTCCGCAGGTTGTTGCCGCATTCCCGAAACGACCTGGCTGTGCATCTTGCCAAGCAACCGCAATACAACAGACGACGGCGCGGCCCGTTCCGCGGACTTCGCAGCAAGTTCACAACACAGGCGGAACTCGCCCGCCCGACGCCGGAAAACACAGACGCGCCTATTGACTGGCACCCAGGCGGCGAAGGTAACACGAGCGTACGTGGGACTCGGCGCTACACGACGAGCGGTGGCGCCTAAATGTCGGGTCAGCCTCTTGCGCAGAGTCAGCCTCTTGCGCAGAGGGGCCCATCCAGCGCGCCGCAGTGCGGAAATCCTCCACGCCCGCGCGGAAGGGCTACGCCGCCCCGGCGTAACCTTGTGAGGAGCACATTGCTGTATGAAGGGCTGATAGCTGCCAAGAGCGCGGCTCAGCACGTCGAGTGCCTTACTGCGAGCAGACGCTTTCAGGTTAAGCCTGGAGCCTGTTCTTGCGAGGACAACATTGTTACCCAGCACCGCCCAGGACAGGAGCGGAGCCGCTATAAGTGCTGTTTCGGAGCCGAAGGGACGACCTATCGCTCCGACGCGTGACGTGTGTTGTCGCGCAGCAGAAGCTTGATATCTCGTTTGGCACGCACTGATGGTGCCGTGTTGGCCGCGTGTGTATCTCTGGTATCTCTGTGTTTAATTGAGGTTGTTGACGGAGACCACGTAGTGAACAGCCCATCAACTTCGCACCGGACAGGACATGCTTCACGGTGCCACTCCCCCCGCTTCGCTCGCCGGCCCCTGCCTGGTCGATGACAGCCGTGAACACAGGCGATGTAAGGCCCTGCGGTACTTACTATGACCCTTGTGTGCCCCGAGAGCCCCCGCTCACTGCGGACGGTGGGGAGCCACGCTTCATGGCCCGCCGGCTGCTTTAGTCCCGTTGCACCCCAGCACGCACGCCCCCTGTCTCTGGTCCGCCCCCGTGCACGGCATCACACAGCACCGCACCGGCCCCCCTGGTCCGCTCGCACTTCACATGGTCCGGGTACGGCCGTTTTGCCCCGCCCCTCTCCCGCCGCGCAGGTGGCTGCACCGGCTACACCGCCATAGCCCGAGCCCTAGGCTACCTGCTAGGCACTGGCCGCGCTGGCTTTCACCGTCCGCCTGTTCACCTCGCTGGCATGCTCTCAAGTCTTCGGACGCTCACCCTCTGCCCTTCCGTCTCTCGGACAACACCTTCACTACCCACAGGTTCGGCTCCGTGGGATGTGGGGACGCTTCGGCCTCCGTGGGCGCGCTACTCGCGAACGGGCTCGGGCGATGGCGGGCCAGGAGCGGAGGACGCACAGCTGCAGCGCACAGGTAAACGGCGAGGTAAGCGGGGCTTTCTCGGTGCTTTCCTTCGGTGGAGCCGGCTCGCCAGCCCCGCTTGGTGCACCGACGCGCGGAGCAGCCCGAGGTTACTCTAGGGGGGGACTTTCAGCCTGGACGCCACTTTCGGCGGAAGGGTACCCCGTTCACAGGCACAGGCAATTCTGCGTCGGCCAACATAATGCGACGCCAGTCACCGCGGCACTACGCCCCGTTGTCTATAATAACCCCTGCCTGGTCCCCAACGCAAAACCACGGAGCTGCGCAGCAGTCGGGGCTTGCCCCCCCCCTTTTTGTTGGTTGGTTTTTGTTGGCAGCTTAGAGAATGCGTGGAACGGCATCACACTGCCGGTCTGGATGGCGGCGGCAGCTGGGGCTGACGGCGGAGGGCCTGCTGGGACGCCGCCAGAGCCGCCGCCAGAGCCGCGCCGCGGGGGAAGCCCCAATGGCGCATTGGCCACATTGGCGCTGCATGGACGTGCTGGCCTGCCGCCACCCGTACCTGGGCTGGAGCCGGCGCTGAGGGAGGCGGCGGGCTGGCGGGTGCCACATCCGCGGGCGGGGCCTCGTAGCGCAGCCGTGCAATCCGACTGCTGCCTGCCCTACCCAAAGCTGCCCTTACCTAAGCTAAACTACTGAGCTGCGCAGCAGTCGGGGCTTCCCCCCCTTTTAATTGGTTGAGCCAGACTGCGTGGTACGGCATCGTGCGCTCACTCCCCGTTCAGAGTCCGGGGCCAGGGGGCGGCGGATGGCTTCGGGCCCGAAACACATGCCGACTGACACGCCGGCGCGAAAGTGTTGCAACTACCCAAACGAGTGGTGTTGTGAGAGCCCTACATGTCCGCGATCATGTTGAGGCGGAGCTTTGCGCAAACAGCGCGCTATGGCGGCCACCGCTTGGGTACATGTCCGAGACACGTTCTGCTGCGCTCCCACGCCTCGGCAGTAGACGAGACACTGTAGCGAGCTTTGCGACAATAGCATTGCATTGCAGGTCGCGCGGGGCGGTTCAGGACCACCTATGTCAGATCAAGTGTCGCGGCAAGCCCAGGGCAAGCCAACCTCGCCAGACTGGTCGCCAGACTGCTCGTGTGGGACTTGAGGAACCCAGCGCCTGCGCCAGTGCTGCCAGTCTGTCCTGTGCGCGTTGTAACCTACTGCAGGACTTGATGCAATCACGTCGAAAGCGGCCCCTGTAGCAGCCTTTGTATACAACGCGCAGAGGACAGACCGGCAGCGCTGAAGCCCCAAACGTGCAGTCTGAAGGGAAGCCAAGCGCACTAGAGCACGATACCAGGGATTAACCGACTGAACTGCAACTGAAAGGCCCTCCCCTCGGTCGAGATGCAAGTCACAAACCCGTAGCTGTGAAAGGGCTTCGGGGCTAGGGGAGGGATGAGGAGAGTCTTGAGGGGGAACAGGAGTGCAGTTGAGGGGCCCGGCGCTTCAGCTTCCCCATGCCATGAGGGTGGCCAGGGCACCTTGAGGCCGCGCGTCTGGCGGCAGAGGCGGGGCGGGACACGGAACAACGGGATGGCACGGGCCCCACGCCACAGCCTCCGCCGCCCCCTGTGCCGCCTTGAAGTGCCCTGTCCGTACTTGCCTCCGTAGATCGCACTCTCCCGTCCCCTCCCCGCCTCTGTCGCCCTTGCCTCCGTACATCTCACCGCCCCACCAACCCCGCAGTTACAACCCCAAACAAATGAGCTGCGCATCAGTCTGGGCTTGCCCCGCCTTTTTGGCCTTTCATGCGCGGTGCGACGGGCGGCGCAGGGGCACCCCGCAGGGGGGCCGCGGCGCGGGCCGTCGGGACGGAAATGTGACCGTAGCGGAAAGCCATTGTGAGAGATCGAGGAAGGTCAAAGTATTGAAGTGCCAGAACGGGCCCTTGGCTTGCCGCCCAGGCTACTGTACGCCTCTTTGACTATTCATAGCTCTTGCAAGGAGGCCTGAATTGAAGAGGGGCGGCGGAAGGTCCGAAGTGGGTGCTGGGCTTCGTGCCAAACCCATCGCGAGGGCACTGCGGTCGGCGAGGGTCACGCACACAGCGGGGGCTTTCGATATTGATACACATGACTAAGACGAACACCTTCAGGCTTGCAGGCTGTCCAGGACTCAGGTCGGCGACATTGCCGGTAATCGCAAGCCGATGAGCGCTCCAACGCTTCCACATCGCGACTTCTAGGCAAGAAGGCTCGTAGTTCGCTCTATGTTGACTCCAAGCAATTAGGTGCAGCAACGCTGCCGTCGAAGCACGAACCTATCCCCCCTTGCCCTATCCTGTGTGCCGTACGGCCCTCACCGTGTCCTCGTTGCTGCCTTCTGCCCCGCTCGGTGCCCTCTTTCGTGTCGCCCGCGCAGTCTCCGGCGGCTCCTAGGCTTCCTGTTGCTGCTTCTGCCGTCGCCCTGGCTTGGCGCATGTTCGATGGCTGACTCCTCCTTCGCGTCTGCCACGGCGCTTCTCCCTTCACATTCAGGTCTGTACGATGATGCTGGGCGGGTCTGGGCCTATAGCGAGCCGCCGGAGACGCTGCGCACTCGACCCGCACACTCAGGTAACCTGCCCCAAGTAACTCGTGGGTGGGAGGCTTCGGACGGCTTCGGGCGATTTTGGAGGGCTTCGTTGTGCAGCCTGGTAAGGTGACGCCGCATTAGGCTCGCAAGGGCAGGGCTGCGGATAGTTGCCGACCAGTGCACTTGTTGCATTTGCTGGCCTGCTTTTCGCATAACTCGTCTCCCGTGTCTCCTTTCCCCCTTGCCCTGAGGCGTGTGTGGCTGCCTGCCTACGGTGGCCAAGTATCCCCCAAGAAACACGGCCAAATGAAAGGCCACAAGATCTGTTCGGTCCTCGTTTGGGAGCGGGATTTGGCTTGGTTGGGTATGCATGGCCGGTGGGTCGCCGGTGGGTCGAGGGCGGGGTATGGGGATGCGGGGATGCGGGGGAAGGCAGGCCGCGTGGCGCGAGCGTTACGGCACGTGCACCCCGCCGCCGCGCTTGCCGCGCTGCACCACGCGACGAAGCGCATTATGTAGGCGACAAGCCTTATGCAGCATGCGTGGCACGCACGGCTTGTCGCAGCAACATTAGCGTGCCTCGGGAGAACGCCGAAGAACTTCCTCCGGTATTACTTCCCGCATAGGCGTAGCGCCTGCTCCGCCTGCCGCCCTGCCTGCCGCCTGGCCTGCCGCCTGAGCCGCCGCCTGGCCTGCCGCCTGAGCCGCCGCCTGGCCTGCCGCCTGAGCCGCCGCCAGGCCTGCCGCCTGCTGAGCCACCGCCCTGCCTGCCGCCTGGCCTGCCGCCTGAGCCGCCGCCCGGCCTGCCGCCTGAGCCGCCGCCAGGCCTGCCGCCTGAGCCACCGCCCTGCCTGCCGCCTGGCCTGCCGCCTGAGCCGCCGCCTGGCCTGCCGCCTGAGCCGCCGCCAGGCCTGCCGCCTGAGCCGCCGCCCGGCCTGCCGCCTGAGCCGCTACCGCCTGATCCGTCAATACGAATCGTCGCGAAGGCCAAGACCCTGGGGGTAACAATTGCCAACACCGCTGCCAGCTGGGCGGAGGTGGCTTCGGGCGACCTCATCTAAATGCCCGGGCGCCGCCCTCGGGAGCGAGCGGGACTCCCACCGCTCAGGGTCGCAACCCACAACATACGAGGCATCTTGGGGGGTGGAAACCGTCAGCTGGATCGCCTTACCGCCCTCATGCAGCAGTGGGCGAGGCAGCGGCTTGACGTAGTATGTTTACAAGAGACTAAGCTCCCAGCAGCGCAGACCAACTGGGTGCAGACCCAGATGAGCGTCATTGCAGCCCAGCTCCACGTGGGCGACTGGCAATCCTTTTGGTCGCCGGCAGGCCAGGGGCCACGGGGCGGCCCAGCCGGCGGCGTCGCCATCCTGATACGTAAAGCCTTGATAACTGGAGGAGCTCTACAAGTGCCTGTTGCTCCTTCAACGACCGACACAGAGGGCCGACTTGTGCAGCTGCCAGTACGATGGGGTGGCCACAGCTTCACGCTGACCTGCGCCTACCTTCCTTCCGCCAACCCTTCAGCTCAACGTTGCTTTATTGAGACTGTCCTCGGCCCCAGTCTGTCAGCCACGAGCACCCACCTCCTAGCAGCCGACTTCAACTTCGTCCCCAACCCCGCCCTGGACAGCATCTCGGCGCATGGGCGCCCCGACGATGCCGCCACCACAGCAACTTTCTCCACCTTCTGCCCAGGCCTCGTTGACGTCTATCGTGCCCTTCACCCCGAGCAGCGCGCATACACGTTCACCAACGGCGCCAGCGCCGCCCGCCTCGACCGCCTTCTCGCCTCCAGTCCCCTGGCGGCCCACGTGCCCACCTGCCGCGTGGAGTCAGGCCGCCCCTCTGACCACCGGCTGGTTTCCATCTACATCAACCCCCCTTGATACGGCACGGCCCGCCGGGCGGGGCCTCCCAAGAGCCCGCCTCCACTTCTTGGATCACCCCGACCTGCGAGACCAGTTTGGCGGCTGGCTTATACAAGCGAGTGCCGCACGCCCAACCACGCCCGCCGAGTGCCTGCAGTGGTGGACCCGCTTCAAGCGCTCCCTCCTCATCAGCTGCAACCGACTCAACCGTATGGCCCGCCAGCGCCGCCTGCAGGCAACTGCAGAAGCAGAGGCGGCTGCCCAAGCAGAAGCCGCAGCATTTGCAGCCGTAGCAGCAGGCGACCTCAGCGCCGCGTCAGCAGCGGCCGCCGCGCGCGCAGCGGCCGCCGCCGCCAGCCTCCGCGCCGCAGCACCATTGGCCCGCCGCGCACGTCAAGCCTGGCTCCGGACTGGGGAGCGCCCCTGCCCAGCCATCACACGACTAATCCGCCCCGCCTCAGGTGGCTGCGTCATACGACAGCTTCAGCGCCCTGACGGGTCCCAGGCAACCAATCCCGAAGAGTTACCTGAGGTGATGGCAGAGTTCTGGAGCAGAGTCAGCACAGCCGCAGCTGCCGACCCAGAAGCCCGCGCACAGGTCTTACACGCCCTACGTGCAGCCGGCAACCGCTGCCCGCCGAGCCGTGTAGCCGAGATGGGGGCAGCGGAGGTTTTGGCAAAGGAGGTAGCCACAGCTATTGCCGGCGCCCGGCCCGGAACTGCCCCCGGCGCAGATGGCATCCCCATGGATCTCTACAAGGCGTACGCAGCACAGCTAACCCCTATCCTCGTTGACGTCTTCACCGCCATTGGGACCACCGAGTCGACCCCAGCAGGCTTTCTGGACGCAGTGATCTCGTGCTTTCACAAGGGCGGGGACCCAGCTGTCGCCGCCATGTACCGCCCAATCGCCCTCCTGGACACGGACTACCGCCTCCTTGCCCGCGTCCTCGCCCGCCGCCTCCTCCCCGCCTTCGTGGAGGCCATTGACAACGAGCAGACCGCCTTCCTCACCCTTCGCCTCATCTCCGACAACATCCTCCTCATGCAGCTGCTCGCTGAGTCCTTGCGCAAATCAGGCGAGTCGGGCCTCATAGCCTTCCTCGACTTCCACAAAGCGTACGACACCGTGGACAGGCCGTTCCTCCTCGCCTGCCTGGATGCTCTGGGGGTTGGCGATGGCTTTCTTAGATGGGTCAGACTGATCTACACGGGCACCAGATCGGCTGCCTTGGTCAACGGTCAGCTTTCCAGCTATAAGGCAGTTACAGCTGGGGTACGACAGGGCTGCCCGCTGGCCCCCCTTCTCTACCTGGCCCCCGGACAAGCCCTGCTCTCCTTCCTCAAGCGACTTGAACTGGGGTTCGCCCTAGCCAACACGCGCCTCACAGCCAGCCAGTATGCAGATGACTACGGACAGATCCTGCGATCCACCGCCCTCGTCTCCGCCCTGATGAGCGCCATGGACACCTTCGCAGCAGCGTCAGGCCAACGCCTCAACGTGGGAAAGTGCGAGCTCCTCCGCATCGGCACGCCGCCGCCCCCAGCCCTCCAGCAGCATCCCCCCCCCGGACCCCAGGCTGCGGAGCAGGTTGCCGGCCTCCACCTCGCCGCCTCTGCACGCACCCTTGGCGTCACGTTCTCCACACAACCAACGGCGGCCACTCCCCTCCCTCCCCCCCTGCTGGACAAGTTTCTCAGCCGCCTGACTCTGATCGCGAGGATGGGCCTCTCAGCCTTCGGCGTTGCCTCATGCCTGTCCGCCTACGGCCTGGGCACCCTCCTCTACCACTGCCAGCACAACGGCCTACCCCCTCGTACGGCGACAGAGCACCTAGTGGGCACGGTGGCGGCCCTGACCGACCGCAACATGTCGCCTGCTCGATACAGGGACAACCCCAACGCACTGCCCGCAGGAGCACCCACGAGCTGCATGTACCTCTCCCCGGCAGTTGGCGGCTTCGGCCTGCTCCCCCTCGTCGAGCACACTGGCGCCAGGCACGCGAGTGCGGCAGTCCGTGGCATTCTGGGCGCCTGCGGCCTCCTCCGCTACCGCCCGCCGTGGACCGCGCCGCTCGTCTCCCTGCTCCGCTCAACCCACCCAGCAGCACACCCGCTCTGCCTCCTGACAATGCGGCGCCCGACATCGTCGATCGGTCTCCGCATCTTGGGGGCCACAGTCCAACGCGCAACCTCACCAGCACTGGTGCGCGTGGCAGGCGCGCTAGCGCTGCTGCCCCAGGCCCAAGTGATTGCTCCCATGCCAGCCGGAGCCTGGGTCTACAATGCACCGCTTTGGGGCAACCCAGCCCTGCCCGCGGGGAACATCGACAACAACGCCCCAAGCTGGGGCCTCGAAGGCGAGTTCACAGATCTGTTCGCGGTTCCGGGACTGCGGACAGTAGGCACGGCAGTCCGCTGCCTAGATGAGCTTGAGCGCATCCGAGGGATGCACGGGCTGGAGGGCAGCATAGGTCGGGCTCTCGCACGGGCGAGGGCCCAGATCAACAGGTCATACACCGAAAGGGTAGTACAGAGCATTTTGGGCACGCAGGTGGGAGCGCTCCCGCAAGCACTCCGCAATGGACTAGACATGGGACAGCGCCTGGGCGCGCTTATTAGCCGGCTCCCGGCCGGGTGGGCCGAAGCAGCACGGGGGGTGGACGATCAGGCGGCCCGCCCCAGGGGAAGAAGAGGCTTGGGCGAACATTGCCAGGGGCATAGGCTGGGAGGACGTCAGCTTGGCAAAGATGACAGTTAGCCTGGCCACGCACTTGCAATTGGGACCGGCTCGGGTTAAGCTAGCACGGAAGCATGCACTTTACATTCAGGAGGCGTACGGCACAGACACGGCATCAGCAGAAGCAGTGGCAAGTCTGAAAGCGGTTTGGCCGAGGTTGTGGGGCATTAAGTGGGATCCGGGCAATAAAGAGCCCTTGTGGAGGCTGGCGATGGATGGCTTCCCGGGATTTGGCATGCACCGGAGCCAGTTAGGAACTGAGAACGTGGCGAGGTGTCCGTGTGGGCGGGCCATGGAGCAAGGCGATCGGCTCCACCATTTCTGGTATTGCCCAGCCGCTGTGGCTGTTCGTATGCGCCTCAGTCATGGTATTGGCAGGGCGGTGAAACGACACGAGGTGTGGCTTGCTGTGCCCCCAGAGGGCACCGGGATTCATGCGCGAGTGTGGGACGTAGTGTGTCTGGCCGCGATATGCGCGATGGACCGGGCCAGAAGGTACAAGTATGCGCACAGGGACGCTCAGGACCACTCCTTGATGATGGCACAGGCTTTAGCAGTGGCACGAGGCGAGTTTGAGGGCCGTTTGCAGTGTTTTGCGGAGGTTGGGCTCACGCACAGGGGCTGGGATGAGGTCCCAACCGACCACCCTTTCCTAGCGGCCAGGGCGGATGGATCAGTGCAGTATGCAGGCCCGGACGCCCCTTGATGGAGGCGGGGCACACCCTGCGGCGCATAACAAACGGGAGGGAGCCGCAGGGGGGGGGGGTTTCGCCCGGCGGCGCATAACAAACGGGAGGGAGTCGCAGGGCAGGGGCGGGGACCGGGTGAGCTACACGTGGCGTTTGATGGGATGTGCACCTTGCGGAAAGGGGACATAGTCCTCTGCGGCGCATAACAAACGGGAGGGAGCCGCAGAGTGGGAGTGAATGTGGGGTCGGGAGAGCCAGGATCGAGAGGTGTACGGCCAACAGTGTGAGCACATGATGAACGGTAAACGGTTACTGGTAGGAGGCGCGGCCGAGGAGGGGCCATCGATACACGCTGAGCATGGTCATTGCGTGCCAAGGACTAAGGTGGGACCTGAGTGTGGTCAGTGCAAGTTATGACAGGGACTTGCGTTCTGGCTTGCAGGGGGCAAGCCCGTGAGGTGGGTCGCTTGGCCCCAGCGTTCAGCGCTGTGACCCCAGGGGGGTCCTTCATTGTAAACACCGAGGACTGCTCTGTGCAAGCCGGTCATCGCCTTGGAGGGAGTCTACTCGGCTCCAACCAAGCTGGTGTCCTTGAACCTGTCAGCCTTCGAGAGAGCTTCGACGGCCTCTGGTACAAAGTTACAAATTTACCGAAAAGTTACGGACGTTGGAACATTTCTGGCCGTTATTGCCCGAAAGTTCTGGCAGAATGCACCATTTTCGCCCCCAATGACGCAAAAGTTCTGCCCGCCATGGAACATTTTGCCCCCGCAAGGACCCAATGTTCTGGCCCAGGGCCCCTGTATTGGCAGTGTGGGATGCTATGCGGGGTGTAGGAGGCCAAGCCAGGGCCTGCGAGGGGTGGGCAGCTGAGGTGACGGGCCGCAGGGAGGGGTGGAGCGGGGCAGGTGTGAGCAGGGCCCCGCCGCCGCCGCATCAAAACTCTCTGGGGGTCCGCAGGACGGTGTTCTGGCCGTAAGATTTCGACCGCTAGCGGCGCAAAAGTTCTGTCCGCTACGTAACATTCTTGCCCGGACGGCCAGGAAAGTTCTGGGATCTCAGAAACCTTCGCCACGGAGAATAGCAACACTGCTCCAAGGTCCTGTACCACCTGGAATTCGCCTTTCCACCCCCGCCCGAGCTACAGCGCCCCTGCAGCACGGTCGCAGCCATGGTGGACCGCAGCATGACGCCGGCGGCACACGCCAGCAACCCTCACGCTCAGCCAGTGTTGCTATCTTCCCTGGGATTAGTCGGCTGAGCTGGCGGCTAATCCGCCCGGTCCGGCCCTTTTATTCGGCTGGCGGTGGCGGATTGGCACGGGTTAGTCGGCTGGCCTAGGGCGCCAGCCCAAAATTAGATGCCTGGGCCGGCGGCTAATTCCGGATTTCCTTCAGATTAGCCGGCGCCGGCCGACTGTCCAGCCGACTAATCGACTAAGATGGCAACACTGCGCTCGGCTGCCAGGCATATGCTACAAGGCAATGTGCGTCCCCCCGGACGACGGCGGCCTCGGCCTCCTCCCAGTGGTAGAACACGCCCCGGCCCCCGGCCTTCCCCCGGGTCTCCCAGAGCGCGCAGCTCTCGCCCCACCGCGTCCCCGCACTTCCCAAGCCTTCTCAACCCTTCAATACATATAATAGATGCTTGCAAGGGGGTTGGCGGGCTTGGAACGGCCCGGAGCAGAGCGGGCCGATTTTGCGCGGAGGCGGGGTCCGCGGCCCCGGTCCCCGGCCTTCCTCCTGGTCTCCCAGAGCGCGCAGCTCTCGCCCCACCGCGTCCCCGCACTTCCCAAGCCTTCTCAACCCTTCAATACATATAATGTTGTTGTTACACGGACATGGTACCAGCCGTGAACCCCCATACGGGCCGTGGGCCAAAGGGGAATGTGTTCAGTGAAGCAAACTAGGTCAATGGAATCCAGCCTTGCGCAGGAGCACGGGGCAAGGAGCACGGCCCAATAGATGCTTGCAAGGGGGTTGGCGGGCTTGGAGCGGCCCGGAGCAGAGCGGGCCGATTTTGCGCGGAGGCGGGGTCCGCGGGCCCCGCATTGGGTTTATACTCCACCAAGCCATCGAGGGCCCCGCAAGTTAAGGCGTAGCCTGAAGGGGGCCGTAGCTCACGGGGCGCACAATGAGGGTGTGCAGCGATCCCGGGCATTCCGCGCGGTCTCTTCTGTCCGCACGGAAAGCTGTACGGGCGCCCGACAAGCGGTGCTGGCGACGCGCTGCGTGCTGGGCAGCTGCCCGAACCTCCTCCGCTTCAGGCCAGTGTGGCCAACGGTCGCAATGGAGCTGCCCCAGCGGGCAGGCCCCAACGCCGCCACCAAGGTGCTGGGGACCACGGCAAACAGCCACTGCCCGACGCTGAACATGATAACGGGGGCACTGCTCCATCTCCCCCGGGTTGAGGTCATCAAGAGCCCCGCGATGGGGCCGTGGATTCACAGCGCGCCGTTATGGGGAAACCACTGAGCTGCGCAGCAGTCAAGGCTTGCCCCTTTTGTGGGAGATCGCATGTTGGCTGGGGTGTGAGGAGGCTCTGCACACGCGGGCACACGCGGGTGTCGACGGAAGGTGGCCAAGGGGGCTGCCAACCGGGGCCCGGGGGTGGCGTGGGGCACGCTGGGGCACGCGCTGACACGCCGACGACATCGGCAGGCTTTGCAGTCCGACCGAACACATTGGGCCCGCGCCTCGGTACGCCAGGGCCGCGTCAGTGCGAAATCGGGAGAGCGCCCTGAGGGCGTCCTGAGGAGCGGC
The DNA here is from genome assembly GCA_016858145.1 of Edaphochlamys debaryana. NCBI lineage: Eukaryota > Viridiplantae > Chlorophyta > Chlorophyceae > Chlamydomonadales > Edaphochlamys > Edaphochlamys debaryana. The sequence goes on along the minus strand of JAEHOE010000181.1, from coordinate 13,355 downwards.
ATTGCATTGCCAGCGCGTGCACGCATAAAAAAGGAATAGCAGGGGGATGATGGCGGAGCCGCGAGGAGCGGCGCGAGCAATTGCGTCCGCGCGAGCAGCTGTCGCAGGGCCGTTTAGCTGTTACGACACTGCACCGCACTGTGCGTATAATAAAAGTAGAAGCGGTTCGCTGCAACGTGGGGAAATAGAGCAGGAGGACGGACTGATCCGCTGATCCCGAACGATCCCGAACGATCCGCTTCACTGCCCAAGCCGTACTGCCAAAATGCTACCCGGGTTCACCCAAGTAGATGCAGAGGGGAGGGGAGGGAAGCCTGGGCAGGTGGGGGAAGGGGTCTGGCGGTGTGCTCGGGAGGCAGGGAGGGGGACAGGGGTCACACGTCACAGGGTTATCATCGCGGTCGTGCGGCAGTGCCGCCCGGCCCTCGGCGTACGCCCACCCCCACTCAGCCCCCCGGCTCCAGCAGGGCCAAGTGCCCTCCCCATGTACGCCCGCTCCCGTCGCATGGCCCTCACAGGAGCGAAGCTCCATGAGGGCGCCTGGTCCCCGCACGCGGACGGGTTGGAAGGCAAGGCGGGGCCCGGGCCCCCGCACACACGCGGCCGGTGAGCGGACCGCCCCGCATTGCAACGCACGATCCCGCCCCTGCACCCGATATGATCTCGCTCCCTGCTTTCCAAGGCAGCAGACACGTGCCAGCAGCACGCAGCCACGCCTATCCTTGCCTCTCCCTCCAAACCGCCTTGATGACCATGGGTGCACCAGGCCAGCCGCCAGACACGGGCCCCGCCGCAATGCACACGCTCGTCCACTGCGTCTTCCCCCCCCAGGTAGACTCGGCCATCCCAGACAGCGACACAAGCGGCGGTCCGGCAGCACAGAGGCGTCTAGAGACACCATGCACAGTTGAAGGCCGAGACGATGCAGCGCCACCAAGCCACAGCGACAAGACCCCGCATCAGCGGGCTACGGCGGGCTGCCTGAGGACGAGCTCACGCACGGAGGTTGGGGAGCCCACACCCCGGCAGCGACGCCAGCTCCCCCCCCTGCTGGCCACACCTCCGCCGCATGCCGTGGCGCATCGGAACCCCAGCGCAAGGTGCCGTGTACCTCGGCCCTCGCTCGGCCGTGCTGACAGCCGCCGTCTACAGCTGCAGGCAAGGCCCCCTGCGCCCCCCACCCAGAGGCTGTGCACCATCAGCTTGTCCGCCCGTGGCGGCAGCGCCATGCCCGCCCTGCACGGACCAGGCCGCTTGGTCCTCTCAGAGCCACACGGCCAAGCTGCGTGCCTTTGCTCCCCCAAGCTGCGTGGGGAGCCCGCTCCACCGCCCACGCCGCGTGTAGGCAAGCCCCAGGGACCCCTGCGGCTGGGCGCTGAAGGACTCACACTGGAGCCCTTGAGCCGGGCGGGGGACCAGAGCCGGGCGGGGGCCAGAGCACCAGGCCGCGGCTCCCCCGCGTGTGGCCCCGCCACGGCCACGGCCGTCTGCAGCGGATGCCTTCCGCCGCTGAGCTCCGGACCCCACGCAGCTGCGCGTGCACCGGCCTCTCGAGGCGGTGCCACGTGGACCAGACACCCACGGAAGCCTGCTGCCGCGACACACCACCCGGGAAGTCAAGGCGTAAGGCCAGGGCCCGCCAGGGGCGGCTTGGGGTGGCGTCCCCCACACTCTCGGACATCGTCGGACCCCAGCTCCTTGCCAGCCGTTGTGCAACCCTCACCCAGATGATGACAGAGCCTCCAGGCTGCTGCTTGATGCAGCCGCGCGGTGCTCCGCGAGCACGCCCATCGATGCAGGCTCGCTGGCGATCGCGTGCGCCCTTGTCGAGCTGCAGAGACGTAGACAGATGCTCTAGCTGTCATATGCAGCGGCCGACGAGGGTTCGCGTGTTTGTCGTGGGGATGGCGCGAAGACTCTTCTTCTTTTGCGAGCCAGTGAAGCGAGCGCTCTGGTTGAGGCTGACCAGATTCATGCAAAGGTAAAGCGTCAAACGGGGCACGCAATGGTATGAAGCGCGAAGACAGCCGGACAGAGCGAGGCCGCGCATCTTGGTAAGCTGCAGACGCGCAATAGAAAGGCTGAAAGTGCAGGCAGGGGGATCATCTATGACACGAGGACAGGCAGTCACGCTGATGAAAGCGCCGGACTGCGCAGCAACATCGCGGTCGTGCGGCAGTGCCGCCCGGCCCTCGGCGAACGCCCACCCCCACCCAGCCCCCCGGCTCCAGCAGGGCCAAGTGCCCTCCCCATGTACGCCCGCTCCCGTCGCATGGCCCTCACAGGAGCGAAGCTCCATGAGGGCGCCTGGCCCCCGCACGCGGACGGGTTGGAAGGCAAGGCGGGGCCCGGGCCCCCGCACACACGCGGCCGGTGAGCGGACCGCCCCGCATTGCAACGCACGATCCCGCCCCTGCACCCGATATGCTCTCGCCCCCTGCTTTCCAAGGCAGCAGACACGTGCCAGCAGCACGCAGCCACGCCTATCCTTGCCTCTCCCTCCAAACCGCCTTGATGACCATGGGTGCACCAGGCCAGCCGCCAGACACGGGCCCCGCCGCAATGCACACGCTCGTCCACTGCGTCTTCCCCCCCCAGGTAGACTCGGCCATCCCAGACAGCGACACAAGCGGCGGTCCGGCAGCACAGAGGCGTCTAGAGACACCGTGCACAGTTGAAGGCCGAGACGACGCAGCGCCACCAAGCCACAGCGACAAGACCCCCGCATCAGCGGGCTACGGCGGGCTGCCTGAGGACGAGCTCACGCACGGAGGTTGGGGAGCCCACACCCCGGCAGCGACGCCAGCTCCCTCCCCTGCTGGCCACACCTCCGCCGCATGCCGTGGCGCATCGGAACCCCAGCGCAAGGTGCCGTGTACCTCGGCCCTCGCTCGGCCGTGCTGACAGCCGCCGTCTACAGCTGCAGGCAAGGCCCCCTGCGCCCCCCACCCAGAGGCTGTGCACCATCAGCTTGTCCGCCCGTGGCGGCAGCGCCATGCCCGCCCTGCACGGACCAGGCCGCTTGGTCCTCTCAGAGCCACACGGCCAAGCTGCGTGCCTTTGCTCCCCCAAGCTGCGTGGGGAGCCCGCTCCACCGCCCACGCCGCGTGTAGGCAAGCCCCAGGGACCCCTGCGGCTGGGCGCTGAAGGACTCACACTGGAGCCCTTGAGCCGGGCGGGGGACCAGAGCCGGGCGGGGGCCAGAGCACCAGGCCGCGGCTCCCCCGCGTGTGGCCCCGCCACGGCCACGGCCGTCTGCAGCGGATGCCTTCCGCCGCTGAGCTCCGGACCCCACGCAGCTGCGCGTGCACCGGCCTCTCGAGGCGGTGCCACGTGGACCAGACACCCACGGAAGCCTGCTGCCGCGACACACCACCCGGGAAGTCAAGGCGTAAGGCCAGGGCCCGCCAGGGGCGGCTTGGGGTGGCGTCCCCCACACTCTCGGACATCGTCGGACCCCAGCTCCTTGCCAGCCGTTGTGCAACCCTCACCCAGATGATGACAGAGCCTCCAGGCTGCTGCTTGATGCAGCCGCGCGGTGCTCCGCGAGCACGCCCATCGATGCAGGCTCGCTGGCGATCGCGTGCGCCCTTGTCGAGCTGCAGAGACGTAGACAGATGCTCTAGCTGTCATATGCAGCGGCCGACGAGGGTTCGCGTGTTTGTCGTGGGGATGGCGCGAAGACTCTTCTTCTTTTGCGAGCCAGTGAAGCGAGCGCTCTGGTTGAGGCTGACCAGATTCATGCAAAGGTAAAGCGTCAAACGGGGCACGCAATGGTATGAAGCGCGAAGACAGCCGGACAGAGCGAGGCCGCGCATCTTGGTAAGCTGCAGACGCGCAATAGAAAGGCTGAAAGTGCAGGCAGGGGGATCATCTATGACACGAGGACAGGCAGTCACGCTGATGAAAGCGCCGGACTGCGCAGCAACATCGCGGTCGTGCGGCAGTGCCGCCCGGCCCTCGGCGAACGCCCACCCCCACCCAGCCCCCGGCTCCAGCAGGGCCAAGTGCCCTCCCCATGTACGCCCGCTCCCGTCGCATGGCCCTCACAGGAGCGAAGCTCCATGAGGGCGCCTGGCCCCCGCACGCGGACGGGTTGGAAGGCAAGGCGGGGCCCGGGCCCCCGCACACACGCGGCCGGTGAGCGGACCGCCCCGCATTGCAACGCACGATCCCGCCCCTGCACCCGATATGCTCTCGCCCCCTGCTTTCCAAGGCAGCAGACACGTGCCAGCAGCACGCAGCCACGCCTATCCTTGCCTCTCCCTCCAAACCGCCTTGATGACCATGGGTGCACCAGGCCAGCCGCCAGACACGGGCCCCGCCGCAATGCACACGCTCGTCCACTGCGTCTTCCCCCCCCAGGTAGACTCGGCCATCCCAGACAGCGACACAAGCGGCAGTCCGGCAGCACAGAGGCGTCTAGAGACACCGTGCACAGTTGAAGGCCGAGTTGACGCAGCGCCACCAAGCCACAGCGACAAGACCCCGCATCAGCGGGCTACGGCGGGCTGCCTGAGGACGAGCTCACGCACGGAGGTTGGGGAGCCCACACCCCGGCAGCGACGCCAGCTCCCTCCCCTGCTGGCCACACCTCCGCCGCATGCCGTGGCGCATCGGAACCCCCAGCGCAAGGTGCCGTGTACCTCGGCCCTCGCTCGGCCGTGCTGACAGCCGCCGTCTACAGCTGCAGGCAAGGCCCCCTGCGCCCCCCACCCAGAGGCTGTGCACCATCAGCTTGTCCGCCCGTGGCGGCAGCGCCATGCCCGCCCTGCACGGACCAGGCCGCTTGGTCCTCTCAGAGCCACACGGCCAAGCTGCGTGCCTTTGCTCCCCCAAGCTGCGTGGGGAGCCCGCTCCACCGCCCACGCCGCGTGTAGGCAAGCCCCAGGGACCCCTGCGGCTGGGCGCTGAAGGACTCACACTGGAGCCCTTGAGCCGGGCGGGGGACCAGAGCCGGGCGGGGGCCAGAGCACCAGGCCGCGGCTCCCCCGCGTGTGGCCCCGCCACGGCCACGGCCGTCTGCAGCGGATGCCTTCCGCCGCTGAGCTCCGGACCCCACGCAGCTGCGCGTGCACCGGCCTCTCGAGGCGGTTGCCACGTGGACCCAGACACCCACGGAAGCCTGCTGCCGCGACACACCACCCGGGAAGTCAAGGCGTAAGGCCAGGGCCCGCCAGGGGCGGCTTGGGGTGGCGTCCCCCACACTCTCGGACATCGTCGGACCCCCAGCTCCTTGCCAGCCGTTGTGCAACCCTCACCCAGATGATGACAGAGCCTCCAGGCTGCTGCTTGATGCAGCCGCGCGGTGCTCCGCGAGCACGCCCATCGATGCAGGCTCGCTGGCGATCGCGTGCGCCCTTGTCGAGCTGCAGAGACGTAGACAGATGCTCTAGCTGTCATATGCAGCGGCCGACGAGGGTTCGCGTGTTTGTCGTGGGGATGGCGCGAAGACTCTTCTTCTTTTGCGAGCCAGTGAAGCGAGCGCTCTGGTTGAGGCTGACCAGATTCATGCAAAGGTAAAGCGTCAAACGGGGCACGCAATGGTATGAAGCGCGAAGACAGCCGGACAGAGCGAGGCCGCGCATCTTGGTAAGCTGCAGACGCGCAATAGAAAGGCTGAAAGTGCAGGCAGGGGGATCATCTATGACACGAGGACAGGCAGTCACGCTGATGAAAGCGCCGGACTGCGCAGCAACATCGCGGTCGTGCGGCAGTGCCGCCCGGCCCTCGGCGAACGCCCACCCCCACCCAGCCCCCCGGCTCCAGCAGGGCCAAGTGCCCTCCCCATGTACGCCCGCTCCCGTCGCATGGCCCTCACAGGAGCGAAGCTCCATGAGGGCGCCTGGCCCCCGCACGCGGACGGGTTGGAAGGCAAGGCGGGGCCCGGGCCCCCGCACACACGCGGCCGGTGAGCGGACCGCCCCGCATTGCAACGCACGATCCCGCCCCTGCACCCGATATGCTCTCGCCCCCTGCTTTCCAAGGCAGCAGACACGTGCCAGCAGCACGCAGCCACGCCTATCCTTGCCTCTCCCTCCAAACCGCCTTGATGACCATGGGTGCACCAGGCCAGCCGCCAGACACGGGCCCCGCCGCAATGCACACGCTCGTCCACTGCGTCTTCCCCCCCCAGGTAGACTCGGCCATCCCAGACAGCGACACAAGCGGCAGTCCGGCAGCACAGAGGCGTCTAGAGACACCGTGCACAGTTGAAGGCCGAGTTGACGCAGCGCCACCAAGCCACAGCGACAAGACCCCGCATCAGCGGGCTACGGCGGGCTGCCTGAGGACGAGCTCACGCACGGAGGTTGGGGAGCCCACACCCCGGCAGCGACGCCAGCTCCCTCCCCTGCTGGCCACACCTCCGCCGCATGCCGTGGCGCATCGGAACCCCAGCGCAAGGTGCCGTGTACCTCGGCCCTCGCTCGGCCGTGCTGACAGCCGCCGTCTACAGCTGCAGGCAAGGCCCCCTGCGCCCCCCACCCAGAGGCTGTGCACCATCAGCTTGTCCGCCCGTGGCGGCAGCGCCATGCCCGCCCTGCACGGACCAGGCCGCTTGGTCCTCTCAGAGCCACACGGCCAAGCTGCGTGCCTTTGCTCCCCCAAGCTGCGTGGGGAGCCCGCTCCACCGCCCACGCCGCGTGTAGGCAAGCCCCAGGGACCCCTGCGGCTGGGCGCTGAAGGACTCACACTGGAGCCCTTGAGCCGGGCGGGGGACCAGAGCCGGGCGGGGGCCAGAGCACCAGGCCGCGGCTCCCCCGCGTGTGGCCCCGCCACGGCCACGGCCGTCTGCAGCGGATGCCTTCCGCCGCTGAGCTCCGGACCCCACGCAGCTGCGCGTGCACCGGCCTCTCGAGGCGGTGCCACGTGGACCAGACACCCACGGAAGCCTGCTGCCGCGACACACCACCCGGGAAGTGCAAGGCGTAAGGCCAGGCCCCGCCAGGGGGCGGCTTGGGGTGGCGTCCCCCACACGCTCGGACATCGTCGGACCCCAGCTCCTTGCCAGCCGTTGTGCAACCTTCACCCAGACGATGACAGAGCCTCCAGGCTGCTGCTTGATGCAGCCGCGCGGTGCTCCGCGAGCGCGCCCATCGATGCAGGCTTGGCGATCGCGTGCGCCCTTGTCGAGCTGCAGAGTCGTAGACAGATGCTCTAGCTGTCATATGCAGCGGCCGACGAGGGTTCGCGTGTTTGTCGTGGGGATGGCGCGAAGACTCTTCTTCTTTTGCGAGCCAGTGAAGCGAGCGCTCTGGTTGAGGCTGACCAGATTCATGCAAAGGTAAGGCGTCAAACGGGGCACGCAATGGTATGAAGCGCGAAAGCCGGACAGAGCGAGGTCGCGCATCTTGGTAAGCTGCAGACGCGCGATAGAAAGGCTGAAAGTGCAGGCAGGGGGATCATCTATGACACGAGGACAGGCAGTCACGCTGATGAAAGCGCCGGACTGCGCAGCAACATCGCGGTCGTGCGGCAGTGCCGCCCGGCCCTCGGCGAACGCCCACCCCCACCCAGCCCCCCGGCTCCAGCAGGGCCAAGTGCCCTCCCCATGTACGCCCGCTCCCGTCGCATGGCCCTCACAGGAGCGAAGCTCCATGAGGGCGCCTGGCCCCCGCACGCGGACGGGTTGGAAGGCAAGGCGGGGCCCGGGCCCCCGCACACACGCGGCCGGTGAGCGGACCGCCCCCGCATTGCAACGCACGATCCCGCCCCTGCACCCGATATGCTCTCGCCCCCTGCTTTCCAAGGCAGCAGACACGTGCCAGCAGCACGCAGCCACGCCTATCCTTGCCTCTCCCTCCAAACCGCCTTGATGACCATGGGTGCACCAGGCCAGCCGCCAGACACGGGCCCCGCCGCAATGCACACGCTCGTCCACTGCGTCTTCCCCCCCCAGGTAGACTCGGCCATCCCAGACAGCGACACAAGCGGCAGTCCGGCAGCACAGAGGCGTCTAGAGACACCGTGCACAGTTGAAGGCCGAGTTGACGCAGCGCCACCAAGCCACAGCGACAAGACCCCCGCATCAGCGGGCTACGGCGGGCTGCCTGAGGACGAGCTCACGCACGGAGGTTGGGGAGCCCACACCCCGGCAGCGACGCCAGCTCCCTCCCCTGCTGGCCACACCTCCGCCGCATGCCGTGGCGCATCGGAACCCCAGCGCAAGGTGCCGTGTACCTCGGCCCTCGCTCGGCCGTGCTGACAGCCGCCGTCTACAGCTGCAGGCAAGGCCCCCTGCGCCCCCCACCCAGAGGCTGTGCACCATCAGCTTGTCCGCCCGTGGCGGCAGCGCCATGCCCGCCCTGCACGGACCAGGCCGCTTGGTCCTCTCAGAGCCACACGGCCAAGCTGCGTGCCTTTGCTCCCCCAAGCTGCGTGGGGAGCCCGCTCCACCGCCCACGCCGCGTGTAGGCAAGCCCCAGGGACCCCTGCGGCTGGGCGCTGAAGGACTCACACTGGAGCCCTTGAGCCGGGCGGGGGACCAGAGCCGGGCGGGGGCCAGAGCACCAGGCCGCGGCTCCCCCGCGTGTGGCCCCGCCACGGCCACGGCCGTCTGCAGCGGATGCCTTCCGCCGCTGAGCTCCGGACCCCACGCAGCTGCGCGTGCACCGGCCTCTCGAGGCGGTGCCACGTGGACCAGACACCCACGGAAGCCTGCTGCCGCGACACACCACCCGGGAAGTGCAAGGCGTAAGGCCAGGCCCCGCCAGGGGGCGGCTTGGGGTGGCGTCCCCCACACGCTCGGACATCGTCGGACCCCAGCTCCTTGCCAGCCGTTGTGCAACCTTCACCCAGACGATGACAGAGCCTCCAGGCTGCTGCTTGATGCAGCCGCGCGGTGCTCCGCGAGCGCGCCCATCGATGCAGGCTTGGCGATCGCGTGCGCCCTTGTCGAGCTGCAGAGTCGTAGACAGATGCTCTAGCTGTCATATGCAGCGGCCGACGAGGGTTCGCGTGTTTGTCGTGGGGATTGGCGCGAAGACTCTTCTTCTTTTGCGAGCCAGGTGAAGCGAGCGCTCTGGTTGAGGCTGACCAGATTCATGCAAAGGTAAGGCGTCAAACGGGGCACGCAATGGTATGAAGCGCGAAAGCCGGACAGAGCGAGGTCGCGCATCTTGGTAAGCTGCAGACGCGCGATAGAAAGGCTGAAAGTGCAGGCAGGGGGATCATCTATGACACGAGGACAGGCAGTCACGCTGATGAAAGCGCCGGACTGCGCAGCAACATCGCGGTCGTGCGGCAGTGCCGCCCGGCCCTCGGCGAACGCCCACCCCCACCCAGCCCCCCGGCTCCAGCAGGGCCAAGTGCCCTCCCCATGTACGCCCGCTCCCGTCGCATGGCCCTCACAGGAGCGAAGCTCCATGAGGGCGCCTGGCCCCGCACGCGGACGGGTTGGAAGGCAAGGCGGGGCCCGGGCCCCCGCACACACGCGGCCGGTGAGCGGACCGCCCCGCATTGCAACGCACGATCCCGCCCCTGCACCCGATATGCTCTCGCCCCCTGCTTTCCAAGGCAGCAGACACGTGCCAGCAGCACGCAGCCACGCCTATCCTTGCCTCTCCCTCCAAACCGCCTTGATGACCATGGGTGCACCAGGCCAGCCGCCAGACACGGGCCCCGCCGCAATGCACACGCTCGTCCACTGCGTCTTCCCCCCCCAGGTAGACTCGGCCATCCCAGACAGCGACACAAGCGGCAGTCCGGCAGCACAGAGGCGTCTAGAGACACCGTGCACAGTTGAAGGCCGAGTTGACGCAGCGCCACCAAGCCACAGCGACAAGACCCCGCATCAGCGGGCTACGGCGGGCTGCCTGAGGACGAGCTCACGCACGGAGGTTGGGGAGCCCACACCCCGGCAGCGACGCCAGCTCCCTCCCCTGCTGGCCACACCTCCGCCGCATGCCGTGGCGCATCGGAACCCCAGCGCAAGGTGCCGTGTACCTCGGCCCTCGCTCGGCCGTGCTGACAGCCGCCGTCTACAGCTGCAGGCAAGGCCCCCTGCGCCCCCCACCCAGAGGCTGTGCACCATCAGCTTGTCCGCCCGTGGCGGCAGCGCCATGCCCGCCCCTGCACGGACCCAGGCCGCTTGGTCCTCTCAGAGCCCACACGGCCAAGCTGCGTGCCTTTTGCTCCCCCAAGCTGCGTGGGGAGCCCGCTCCACCGCCCACGCCGCGTGTAGGCAAGCCCCAGGGACCCCTGCGGCTGGGCGCTGAAGGACTCACACTGGAAGCCCTTGAGCCGGGCGGGGGACCAGAGCCGGGCGGGGGCCAGAGCACCAGGCCGCGGCTCCCCCGCGTGTGGCCCCGCCACGGCCACGGCCGTCTGCAGCGGATGCCTTCCGCCGCTGAGCTACCGGACCCCACGCAGCTGCGCGTGCACCGGCCTCTCGAGGCGGTGCCACGTGGACCAGACACCCACGGAAGCCTGCTGCCGCGACACACCACCCGGGAAGTGCAAGGCGTAAGGCCAGGCCCCGCCAGGGGGCGGCTTGGGGTGGCGTCCCCCACACGCTCGGACATCGTCGGACCCCAGCTCCTTGCCAGCCGTTGTGCAACCTTCACCCAGACGATGACAGAGCCTCCAGGCTGCTGCTTGATGCAGCCGCGCGGTGCTCCGCGAGCGCGCCATCGATGCAGGCTTGGCGATCGCGTGCGCCCTTGTCGAGCTGCAGAGTCGTAGACAGATGCTCTAGCTGTCATATGCAGCGGGCGACGAGGGTTCGCGTGTTTGTCGTGGGGATGGCGCGAAGACTCTTCTTCTTTTGCGAGCCAGTGAAGCGAGCGCTCTGGTTGAGGCTGACCAGATTCATGCAAAGGTAAGGCGTCAAACGGGGGCACCAATGGTATGAAGCGCGAACAGCCGGACAGAGCGATGGTCGCGCACTCTTGGTAAGCTGCAGGACGCGCGATAGAAAGGCTGAAAGTGCAGGCAGGGGATCATCTATGACACGAGGACAGGCAGTCACGCTGATGAAAGCGCCGGACTGCGCAGCAACATCGCGGTCGTGCGGCAGTGCCGCCCGGCCCTCGGCGAACGCCCACCCCCACCCAGCCCCCCGGCTCCAGCAGGGCCAAGTGCCCTCCCCATGTACCGCCCGCTCCCGTCGCATGGCCCTCACAGGAGCGAAGCTCCATGAGGGCGCCTGGCCCCCGCACGCGGACGGGTTGGAAGGCAAGGCGGGGCCCGGGCCCCCGCACACACGCGGCCGGTGAGCGGACCCGCCCCGCATTGCAACGCACGATCCCGCCCCTGCACCCGATATGCTCTCGCCCCTGCTTTCCAAGGCAGCAGACAGTGCCAGCAGCACGCAGCCACGCCTATCCTTGCCTCTCCCTCCAAACCGCCTTGATGACCATGGGTGCACCAGGCCACGCCGCCAGACACGGGCCCCGCCGCAATGCACACGCTCGTCCACTGCGTCTTCCCCCCCCAGGTAGACTCGGCCATCCCAGACAGCGACACAAGCGGCGGTCCGGCAGCACAGAGGCGTCTAGAGACACCGTGCACAGTCGAAGGCCGAGACGACGCAGCGCCACCAAGCCACAGCGACAAGGACCCCGCATCAGCGGGCTACGGCGGGCTGCCTGAGGACGAGCTCACGCACGGAGGTTGGGGAGCCCCACCCCGGCAGCGACGCCAGCTCCCTCACCTGCTGGCCACACCTCCGCCGCATGCCGTGGCGCATCGGAACCCCAGCGCAAGGTGCCGTGTACCTCGGCCCTCGCTCGGCCGTGCGACAGCCGCCGTCTACAGCTGCAGGCAAGGCCCCCTGCGCCCCCCACCCAGAGGCTGTGCACCATCAGCTTGTCCGCCCGTGGCGGCAGCGCCATGCCCGCCCTGCACGGACCAGGCCGCTTGGTCCTCTCAGAGCACACGGCCAAGCTGCGTGCCTTTGCTCCCCCAAGCTGCGTGGGGAGCCCGCTCCACCGCCCACGCCGCGTGTAGGCAAGCCCCAGGACCCCTGCGGCTGGGCGCTGAAGGACTCACACTGGAGCCCTTGAGCCGGGCGGGGGACCAGAGCCGGGCGGGGGCCAGAGCAACCAGGCCCGCGGCCCCCCCGCGTGTGGCCCCGCCACGGCCACGGCCGTCTGCAGCGGATGCCTCCCGCCGCTGAGCTCCGGACCCCCACGCAGCTGGCGCGTGCACGGCCTCCTCGAGGCGGTGCCACGTGGACCAGACACCCACGGAAGCCTGCTGCCGCGAACACACCACCCGGGAAGTGCAAGGCGTAAGGCCAGGCCCCGCCAGGGGGCGGCTTGGGGTGGCGTCCCCCACGCTCGGACATCGTCGGACCCCAGCTCCTTGCCAGCCGTTGTGCAACCCACCCAGACGATGACAGAGCCTCCAGGCTGCTGCTTGATGCAGCCGCGCGGTGCTCCGCGAGCGCGCCCATCGATGCAGGCTTGGCGATCGCGTGCGCCCTTGTCGAGCTGCAGAGTCGTAGACAGATGCTCTAGCTGTCATATGCAGCGGCCGACGAGGGTTCGCGTGTTTGTCGTGGGGATGGCGCGAAGACTCTTCTTCTTTTGCGAGCCAGTGAAGCGAGCGCTCTGGTTGAGGCTGACCAGATTCATGCAAAGGTAAAGCGTCAAACGGGGCACGCAATGGTATGAAGCGCGAAGACAGCCGGACAGAGCGAGGCCGCGCATCTTGGTAAGCTGCAGACGCGCAATAGAAAGGCTGAAAGTGCAGGCAGGGGGATCATCTATGACACGAGGACAGGCAGTCACGCTGATGAAAGCGCCGGACTGCGCAGCAACATCGCGGTCGTGCGGCAGTGCCGCCCGGCCTCGGCGAACGCCCACCCCCACCCAGCCCCCGGCTCCAGCAGGGCCAAGTGCCCTCCCCATGTACGCCCGCTCCCGTCGCATGGCCCTCACAGGAGCGAAGCTCCATGAGGGCGCCTGGCCCCCGCACGCGGACGGGTTGGAAGGCAAGGCGGGGCCCGGGCCCCCGCACACACGCGGCGGTGAGCGGACGCCCCCGCATTGCAACGCACGATCCCGCCCCTGCACCCGATATGCTCTCGCCCCCTGCTTTCCAAGGCAGCAGACACGTGCCAGCAGCACGCAGCCACGCCTATCCTTGCCTCTCCCTCCAAACCCCTTGATGACCATGGTTGCACCAGGCCAGCACGCCAGACACGGGCCCCGCCGCAATGCACACGCTCGTCCATGCGTCTCCCCCCCCCAGGTAGATCGGCCATCCCAGACAGCGACAAAGCGGCGGTCCGGCCAGCACAGAGGCGTCTAGAGACACCGTGGCACGTGAAGGCCGAGACGACGCAGCGCCACCAAGCCACAGCGACAAGACCCGCATCAGCGGGCTACGGCGGGCTGCCTGAGGACGAG